>PVHP010001358.1:0-108376 GCA_004024765.1 Zapus hudsonius
CGCTAACACAGGTCATTAAGACAATGCTGACATAGCACCTACTGTGTGCCAGACAACTTTCTTAAGCATATCACGTGCAGTGATGATGAAATACTGATAAAGACCCTGGGAGGTAAGAGCTATCACTGCCCCTATCTTACAGGTGAGAAACTGAGTAATCAGCAATGGCAGGATGTTTGCCTGGAGCCAGAGTCAAACCCAGCACTATCTCTACTATTGATGCTCATAACCACTACACCACCATGGTCCTCACAAGAGTCAAAGATCAGTTCCAACAAGATCCTTGGAGGGGTTTTCTGAGGGGCTCCCCAGCACAGCAAAAGCAGCTGGGCTCAGAAAGCAGGTCACTGCAGGTCACCAGAACCCAATTCTCTTCTACTTCCAGACACATGCAAGATGGTATGATGGTTCCTTCTCTGTGACTAGTCATGGCTGAAGAGTTAGGAACAGGTTCAAGTCTCCAGCCACCTCCTTGCCAAGTAGGAAAGACGTTGGGAACCCCTGGCATGAGATGGAGGAGCCCCCCTAAGCCTAAAAGACCTTCATGATGAGTGACATAGGATCTCGTCCTTCTTCTCCCCTCCCCTAGCTTCTGCATCAAGCTGGGTCGGGTGTGACACACACATGAGTAATAAGCAAGATTGAAGCCAGGTACACTTGGGATTGGTTTTTTGTTCCATCCTGTCTGACTGGTACAGGTAGGGCATTTATGTGAGAAAGTAGGCAATTTTAGGTCCCTGACGGTAGGGTATACTTCCAGGGTTCCATGAGGCAGTGAGTGAGAAGGGGAGGGACTACAGATCATATTACCTTGATTTTAACAGGTATAGAATGTTCTTTCTATAGATGAGCAGAGAAGTTTTTCCAACTGACTGAAACATGATACAAATGTTAATAATAATAATAATAGTAATAATAACTTAGCTGCAGAGGGAAACAAGATAGTATGCCCTTTTATCAGACCAGGTTGAAGGAGAAATTCTTTATTGCTTCCAGGGTCTCTGACATGGGGTGAAGGAACAGACACGCTGACATAAACATTCTGCTCACATGCAGAGCTGACCTGGTTGGGATGATGGCTAACCTCCTACCTCCCACTTCCTGTCACCCCTGAGACAAGCAACACCGCCATCAAACATAATCTGGCTCACCAATGCCCTTCACCTAGTGCCTTCCAAAACCTCACAAATTCTCCGAGTAGCTTTGGGGACTTGGAATTGAAGGGCTTGCTTTAATGGTGGACTCTGGAGTCCAGATGACAGGAAAGTACAGCCAGGCTTGAGCCCTTGCCCCAGACTCCTGCATTGTCATCAAAACCTCAGAAGATAATGCCAGCTCATCACATAAGAAACCTGGCATCTTGTTCCCAAGACGCTTGGAACCTGCCCACAGAGTTTAGGGATGCTCTGGGGGCCACCTCAGGATAAGAAAACCAGCTCAGAAACTTCAGGATAAGCAAGTTTCTGTCACATTTTCATTAGTCTGGACAAAAAAAAAGTCTGGAATATACTTTTTGTTCAGTCCTGAGATGGAACTTTCTGCCACTGAGCCACACACCCCCAGCCCACAAATAGCTATTTGGTAATGAAAAGTTAGTATTCTCTATCCTAAATAGAAGGCATCTTAAAGAAAATTGAGGTAATAAATACATAACACAAAATTGGCTCCTATAACTACATTTTTATTGGTGGTGGTATTTCTTGTTTTGTTTGGCTTCAGTGCTGAGGACCCAGAACCTTGCATATGGCAGGTAAGTACTCCACCACTGAACAACCTCCTCATCTCCAGCCCTGCTTTCAATCATAAGCTTAAGTGGCAGTGAAGATGCCATTCAACTCTGATCACCATCCATCCCAAACACATATCCCATCCTATAAAATCCCACCTTTCCCCAAGCCCCTAGCAACCATCACCGCACTTTCTGCCCCTTTGATTTCTTTGGTTTAAAGGGAAATTTAAAGAATCAGAAAAGTGTTATAGGTATACTGACACCAAATTGTGCTCTCCGTGTAACTTGGTTCTGATAAACAAAGAGTAGGCAAAGCAAGTCAGTTACTCTGTGGGACTCAATGTCACCATATTACTTCATGATTCTCCACGCATGGCCCAACCCACAGGTTGCAAATGGTGCCCCAGTGGTCCTTAGGGTTCTCTCTCTTGAACTCTGGTCTTGCGGTGAGCACATGACAAAAATCTAAATCTAACAAATGGCAGAGCAAAGGGACAGAGTCCTCCCTATGCCCACGATTTCATTGAATTTTCCTAACACTACCGAGAACTAACAGTGATCACCTTTGATTGAAGAGGCCCAGCAAGACAGTGATGTCCCCAAAGTGATACCATTCAGCCATACCAGGGCTTATGGATCCAGCCACAAGCCTCTCCTCTTTCTACTCCACTACACTGACTTCCCTAAGGTGACTTTCAGAAGCAAAGCCCAGGACCATACACAAAGAGCTCTTCCACAGCGTGGCTCTGCAAACGCAGTAGGCATTCAGTCAGCAGACTCCTAACAAGCTAATCAAACTAAAGTGGGGTGGTGTTTGCCTGAATAGCACTCTTCCCTGTGCATAAATGACCCTGACACTCTCTGATCATGGGACCACCAAGCAGGCCTTTTAATGAATGCACAGCAGACACTGGCCACCACTGTGTCCGTGTCCCTCTGCTCATGGGGGAAGGAAGGGGCACCCAGCTTCTTCCCAGGCCTTCACACTGCAAATGGTTGTGCATACTCCCTGGACATTTGGGCATGCCTGCCCCTGCTGGATTCGGATGCAAATGGGCATACATCCTCCCAGCTGAGCTGCCCTGTTTGCCCATGGGCTGGCTGCATCCTCCCCAGACTGCTTACCTTCATCTTTTGTGTTTGTTTAAATAACAGCCAGGTAGAGACCTTAGCTAAATATCTTCTGAGATGCCAAGACTGGAATTGTTCCCCCCCCCACTCTACCCCACCCAATAGCTGATTGTGTGTTTGTAATGGCTTCTGGTTCCTTGGCTAGGTTCCATTTATTTGCAAGGCTGGGAGGGAATCCATATGCATAAAGCCTGCACATTAGTAGGAGTCCGTGCATTGCTAGGCTGGGGAACATAGCCAGTTACCTGGCCCGACCCTCCAGCTCCTGCCTTTGCTTGATTGTCACAGTTGTCCCGAGTGTGGGACTGACTGTATGCATTAACCTCAGAAACACAGCACCCATAAATATAGTCATTCCTGGGTATCCTCAAGGGAGTGATCATAGGACCCACAACACAACAAAAGCCATGCCTGCTCAAGCTCCTTATGGCAAAAATATTTGCATATAACTTATATACATCCTCTTGTATGCTTCAAATGATCCCTGAGTTGCTTTTTAATACCTCCTACAACATAATTGCTAGGTAGGGTACTGGTAGTCTACTGTCGATGAACTAAAGATGAGGAAAAGAAGACTATGTATTCAGTAGAGATGTAATTTGTATTTTTTAAATATTTTATTTATTTGAGAGAGAAGAAGAAGAAAAGAGAAAGAGAGAGAGAGAGAGAGAGAGAGAGAGAGAGAGAGAGAGATTTGCACACCAGGGCTTCCAGCCATTGCAAACAAATTCCAGACACATTTGTGCATCTGGCTTTACATGAATACTAGGGAATCAAACTCGGGTCCTCCTGCTTTGCAGGCAAACACCTTAACTGCTAAGCCATCTCTCCAGCCCTGTGATTTCTGACCCTTGGTTATTTGAAGCACTAATTCAGTACACATGGATGTGAAAGGCTGACCACCTCAGAAGAGAACATTTTTATTAGTGAAGAGACTTCCCATTGCCTTCAATTTTATTTGAGGGAAGAGCTTTTCTTACATAACAAAACTGACACCAGGTGAATCTAAGTTCTAAGAAGAGAAGCTTATGGCCACGTGTTGACAACAGTTGAGCTCTTGGTCAACCTGGCAAGAGAACACAGCAGGCTTCTAGCCCAAGACTGAAGACTCAGGGTGCCTAGCACAGATGGGGCATGAGTTTGTCTGGAGATTAGAGAGAGCATCCGTCCTACACATTCTCCTCTCTAGAAGATACAGTCAACCCCAAACTATTGCCATGAGGCTAAGGGCGGGACTTCTGGAAGATCTGTGCTCAGACTACAATCCTCTGTCTTGGACTTCTCCAAATCTCGGTTTTCTGACAGACGTGTGAGGAGGAAAAAAAGGCCATTCAAGTCTTTAGTGTGATTTCCCAGACACCCAGGAAATTGCTGGGTGCCATGGCAATCTCTGTTGGAAGCTTGCTGGAGCTCTTGATTTTTGTTGAGCAAGGCTAGGTTCAGCACCTGTCCCCCCCCCCCAAATCCAACAGGCTTCTGTACAGTCAGAGCTGCTCAGGTGACTTCAGTTTGACCAATGACACACAAGAGGAAGTGTCCTGCAGAAAACTCCCTGCATTCCTTCCCTCTTTTAATCTGGCAGGCCTGTTTATTGACCACTTACAGAAGTGTGTGCAGGAAAAAGCCATAATGTAGAGGAGAGAAGAGACCAAGGAAGGAACTCCATGAGCCACTGAACTGCACTGACTTTCATGGTCCCCAGACCTGCTCATACCTCCATAGCTGTGACCGCAAGGACCACAGCCAAGTGCCATTGAATTCCAAGGGGAATTCTTTCTTAACTCAGTCATTCCAGAGGCTCCAACCTAACAAGTCCAAAGCCTGGGCTGAGACTGAGTTCTGAGAACCCGAGCAGGTGGGCAAACTCTGGGCATCTGTGTGCAGGAAGCTCGCTTCCTACCCACCATTGTCTGCCCCACATGCCTCTGATCAGTGACCTTGGCAAGACACATCACCTCTCTTTCGCCTTTCTTTAGCTGTAAAATGGGAAGTCAAGGCATCTCCTTTACAAAGCTGGTGCCCAGAATCTTCTTGGATTTCCTGCACCTATCAGGTACCTTGCTTAACCCCCACCCCCAACTTCACCCAGGTTCCCAAGCTGTCAACCTCCTCTGCGGCATCCTCAGCCCCACCTCCTCCCACTCACACACCATGCTCTGAGACCCTGGTGCTTCATAAATGCTGAAACTTTCCTGGAGTGTAAACTCCCCTGCTCAGCCTCTGGCTTGCCACTGCTTGGTTGATAAGTCCCTTATCACGGAAGCTCTGCTGGACCTCAGTCACACAAGTGCATGTACACACACGCACATGCACACACACCTTTAAAAGTGGTCTGCTCTGAGACCCCTTTACCTGTCAACAACTACCACACACTGGCCTGTGAGCTGTACAAGTCAGGCCAGATTTCTCCTGCTCACCATGACCTCTCTAGCACCCAGCAGGCCTGACCCAGGGGAGTCGATTAATATATACATATTTAGGAAGGGAACAAACAATCCCAGGACAGGCAGGTAGGTGGTGGCTTCATCCTGATCAGTAGTAGTACACAGTACAGTGGTTCAGCCAGTCCTTCCCTGGGAGCCCTTCTGCTTGGGTGTGAGTTCCAGCTGAGCCACTTAGCAACTGTGTGACCCTAGGATTCAGTTGACCTCTGTGGATCTCCATCTTCTTGCCTACAAATGAAAATCTAAATAATAGCAATCTGATGGGGTTGCTGTGAGAATTTGACAAATCGATGAAAATAAAAGAACCTAGTATTTACTTATTCATTCATTTTTAGTGTGCAGGGTACCGGGGATGGAATCCAGAGCCTTGACCATGTAAGCTCTCTAGCACTGAGCTACAACTCCAGTTCTTGAGTTGTTTGTTTTGGGTGGTCATGCATGTGAGTGGCGTGTGTGATAAGTGAGGTATGGTGTGTGTGTGTGTGTGTGTGTGTGTGTGTGTGTGTGTGTGTGTGTGTGTGTGGTGTATACACATGTGTGTGTAGGTGCTCATGTCCCAGGCACACACCTGTGGAGGCCAGAGTAGAACACGAGGTGCCCTTCTGTATCTCTCTTCCACATTGGTTCCTTGAGATAGAGCCTATCATTGGCTAGATGAAGGGTGAGCCCCAACAATTCTCCTGTCTCCACTTTGCACAGGACCGGGGTGACAGGTTTACATGGCCATCCCCAGCTTTTTTTTTATATTTTATTCATTTTCAAGCAAAGATACAGAGAGAGAGAGAGAGAAAGAGAGAGAGCACCAGGGTTACCACCTTGTGGGTCTGGCTTATGTGGGTCCTGGGGAATTGAACCTGGGGCCTTAGGCACTGGAGGCAAGTGCCTTAACCGCTGAGCCATCTCTCCAGCCCCATCCCCAGCTTTTTATGTCAATGCTGGGAATTGAACTGAGGACCTCTCCAACCCTCTCAGGTCCTCATACTTTTGCAGCAGACCATCTCCCCAGCCCCTAACCCTTAATTTTTTTTTTTGAGACAAGATCTCCCTATGTGTCCCAAGCTGTTTTTGTTTTTCCTGCCTTCACTTCCTGAGGGCTGGGGTGACACGCGGACCCCTACACTTGGCTGGTGCTGGTTACTTTTTTTTATTACCATCATAATGAGTTTTGTGCTAGAGAGGTTTCCAAAGGAGACCTGGAGCAGGCCAGCCTATCATGGACTTGGCCATTCAGCATCTCCTTCAAGGATGCTCCCTTCACCCCCTCCGTCAGCAATGCCACCTACCCAAGCCTTGTCCCCAGCCCTCCTTCCCAACCACCAGCGGTCACAGACGTGCTCAGCTGATTGATAAAGTCCCTATCTGGTCATTTACGATCTGGCTGCCGAAGAGGCGACTCCTGCCAACTCCAAAAGCAATTAATCTGCAAACAAGCTGGGCAACAGCAGGCCTGGGCATTGCAGTCTCGGGCCGGGGCTGCTCCAGAGAGCAGATAAGACTGCAGTCGGCTATTTATTGTACATTTTAATTAAGTGCTTGTTAACGACAGTTATTTTAACAGTCATAAAATTACTGTTGTAATGCATTTTGTTGGAGGGAGAATGGAGGAGATGCGGGACTTTATGAAAGCAACCACAGATTGCCTTCACTTTAAATCAAAGAATAATTTCTGAAGAGGAGGAATGGTGCTGTGGTCCAGGCCCAGACGCTAATGGTTATTTAATGCGCTCATCAGTGTTTGTAAGTCCCGAGCATACGGCGTGGACACAACAGCCTCCAAACCCTCTTTAACACTTATTTGAGATGACAGGAAAAATGAAACCGTTTGTGCTTTCAATGGAAAAGCAATCATTGGGACATTATATTCGCCTTACCCTATCAAGCTAATGCACGGTAAAAGTGTCACCAAATGTATTTAAGGGCCTGATGGACTGTTAACGTTGGATTCCTGGTACTGGACTGATTAATAAAAATCTTCAATTTGTATGTAAATGCAGCGAGGCCTCATATCATCCACATACCTTCACCCTGAGAAAATAATAAACTGAGGTTTAGTGCAGCAATTATCAGCATTTATGGAACTCAAAGCCGTGGTGGCCCTTGACGAGTAGGGAGATGCTGGGGATGGGTGTGCTGCTTTTGAGGGATGTGTGAGCTTTTCCCAGGGGGCCTCACATGCTGCCTGGGCCAGTCACACCACACCGTGGTGCCTGTCCTTGTCCAGGGAAGGAGCCAAGTGCAGCATTGTGGGATGATGAGGCTGCATGGTGCCAGAAAGATGCTCCAGGAGGTGGTTCCTCTCCTCTAACACCCACTTCATAGAGCAGCAGGACACCCGTTGACACTCCCGGATCTGACTTGGCGGCATCCCACAGAGAAGTCCCACCCCTCTCTGGGCCAATCCATGTATGTAATGACAAGGAGGGTGCCTGCAGGGACCCACTATTTTGGTACGAATGCTAATGTTAACAAACCGCTTATTACACTGCTTTGTGTAGAAGCCCAGCGCTAAGGACAGCTTCCTTCATTGTCTGAATCCTTTTAATGTCAGAGACTATCTCACCTTTCACCAAACCCACTTTCTTTTCCTCCTGGACACACAGCTAAACTACACTTCCCAGACTCCTTTGCAGGTAAGTGTAGTTATGTGAGTCAGTTTGTTTGACTGGGAGTAGACACCAAGATGAGGTTGGACATGTGCATGTTTTATTGTGGGAGGCATCAACAGATAGCAGGAGAGCCCTTGGGTTAATGGTTCTCCTGACCACACAGGAGCAAGGCAGGGAGAAAGAGGCTTGAGCAGGAAAGCCTCAGATTACATCATTCTTGGAAGAATATGTCTGCAGAAGAGCAAGAGGCCTTTGAGCCAGAGGGGTTCCTCTGGTCTTGCCCAAATGTACCCTGACTTAGTACCATGCCCAGTCATTGTTAGGACTGCCTAACAGCATGGCTTCCTTCCGCAGAGCACACAGGGACACACAGAAATGTGAGAGCTAGCTGCCAGTGAAGTGGGCTCCCGCAGCAGGAGACCTGAGGGGTATAATGGCATCGCCGCACACTATAGTGGCTGAGATACAAACAATGGAATGTGGGCAGGACTGACCTATGCCTCTTCTAGGCCTGACCCTATGAGCTACCCATGCCAACTTGATGCAGACAACAAGCTTGTGAGCTGAAGAACCAGAGACAGAACAAGATCTGAACAAGAACCACTACCCCTGGATGAACATCGTTTGAATGAGAGACAAGCTTCCATTATGACAAGCCATTGAGAATGAGGATCTTTCTGTTACAGCAGCTCAGCTTAACCATTGACTGAAAGCAAATGTTCAAGTCTCCAGTTCACAAAGCAACCAGTCACTCTCCTAGCTTACAGGCTTCAAGACTCCACCATGTTCTTGCATCATGCCCAGGGACTTTTCTGATATTGGGGGAGGGGGTCCTCAGGTTAGTAGGTATCTGCTTAGCCTTCACAAGGCATGAGCACCCTAAATGCCCAAGGAGGCCATGAGGCCATCTCAGCCAGTGGGAGGGACTCCAGTGAGGACATGCTTCATTTTTGTCCCCAGCTTTACAGAAGGAGCATGTTTTGTCACACACACACTGGAACGGCCTCTTTGTTTCACTTACCCTTGATGCCCATTCTACAGCCTTATTCCTTTTGGGACACCTGTTGTTCCCTGTACGTGGTTCAAATAAACTTCCCTGGCATCAGCCTTTGTCTTAGAATCTCCTCCTTTAGCAAGTGTCCAAAACAAGGTTTGAATCAGAAATAATCAGAGTTACTACAGACCTAGAGGTTTGAACAGGGCTTTTAAGTAAGAAATAGAAATTGCTTGGCAGAGAGAAATGGGGTGAGGAACTCTGGAAAGACAGGGAGAGAAATGAAGCCAAAAGAGAAAGAGAGGGAAGGAAAAAAAAATACTTCAATCTGTCAGTTAGCCCAGTGCTTTCCTGACTTTCCAAGTTCCAAATTGCCTTGCGCCCCCTCCCCCTTCCCCCATGATTCCAATCAAGGCTGCTCCTGAGCAAGTGACTTCTTCCAGGGGCAGAAAGGCCTCCAAACTTCTACTCAAAGGATCCTAGCAGCTATTAGCAAGTCATCGGAAAAAAAAAAAAAGAAAAGAAAGAAAGAAATCATAGCCACAAGTCACTGTCTGATCTTCTTCACTGGGTACAAGGTTTCCATTCACCTTTGGGACTAATGTGAACATAGGCCATTTCCTTGAAGCTCTGGGACAGAGAAAAACAGAGTTGAATGTTCATACCAACCCCGTCCCCACACCCAAACCAATGGGGCAGCAGCAGAAACCCAAGGTTTCCCCTCCTCCCCACCCCAACATCACACACATGATAATAGAATAAAACTTCACCCAAAAGTTTCAGAATTGATCGACTTGAAAGACCCCAACTGCTCTGACCAACTTCCCTCCTACTTGCTTTTCTCTTCCAGGAGGAGGGTGAGGGTGGTCACGTCAGCCATGAGCCCACCCAGAGGAGGTCTGACCCACTGCTGGTGGTCACCAGCATTATCACCTTGTTACAAAGCCAGGACATAAGTGAGAAGGAAGGGGGTACCTACCATCCCCAGAATAACAGGCAAGGGACTCTAGGAAACTGGCTTTATCAGTCATCTCTCTTTCCTGGGAAACTTTTTCCAACAATTTTTCTTGTTGATGGTAAAATGCACATGACATGAAATTCACCATCCTGGGCATTTTAAGTGTGCAGCTCCTCCACGTTCAGTATGCAGTGGCATTGTGCAGTTCACAGACGCAGTAGAGTACACAGGTATTGCTGTATAATCATGGCCATCAAGCACCCTCCAAGGCCACCATCATGCTGTTTTCTGTATCTGTGAATTTGACTTCCCTGCACGGCTCCCATATGTGGACTGGCACATTCTTTCGTGCCTGGCTTACTTAGCATGCATCCTTGGGCTCATCCATGTCCTACCATGTTGTGTCAGAAGCGGCCACATTATCTTTATCATCCTTCTCTGCATGGACTCTGGCTGGCTCCCCCCTCCAGCTATTGATTTGCCCCCTTATTCCTCATAGAAAAAGCCATGAACTCTTGTAAGGCCCATGATTCTGCCAAATGCTCGCTAACCACTCCATGTGTAAGATCAGCTCACTTCATGCTCAGTACAGTTCTATAAGGTGGGTACCACCATGCTCCCTTTTTTTGCAGAGGAGGTTAAGCTGGTTATCTGGACTTGAATAAGGGATAGAGTCAAGCTTTTAATGCAGACAGTATTACCCCAGAGCTGATATAAGGACCATGACCATGGCGATAATAAAAAGTAAAGAAGAGGAAGTGGTCATTAGTGCTTAACTCAAATCAGGCATTGTCACAAAGTTTGAATGAGTGGTTTAACTCATTCAAACCTAACTAAACTCTGAGGTTTTAGTCCCATGGAAAGTGATTTCCTAACTGCTCTGTAGTGTGTCCATGTCACACAGTGAGCAAGAGGAGGACCCAAACCCACACCCTTTCACCAGCCAAGGGACCCCTTGCCTGTTCTGATCAGAGATCTCGGCATGAATCCCTCCATAAAGAATGAGGAAGGACTGGGGGGCAATGAGCTTTCATAGTCTCCAGCTCTTCTAGTGTGTTCCTTGGCCACAGCAGAAATTCCCGGGACATCTGGCAGGGAGGCAATAAAGTGACATGTGGAAAGGAGACAAGGAAATGCCATGTGGGCTGGAGATGAAGAACAGATTGGGGGCCTGGGAGAATGTGTGCCTGGGGCTGCAGGATGTGGGAAAAGGAAGAAGAGTGGGCCCGAGGGGGTGGGGAAGTGTCTCCCTGGAGCACACATCCATTCATACTAAAGTTGGCCGGAGAGACATAAGTAAAAATACGACAACTTTTAAGGTTATAAATAGTTTTTATTTTGAATTCTTTCTTTCCAAATATGAGGTGAGACCGTACCACGTAGAGCACAGTCTGTATTTGGGTTAAGCTGGTTAAAGAATAAGGATATTTTTAACTGGGTGTGGTGGTGTATGCCTATAATTACAGCATTCATAAGGCTGAAACAGAAGGAGCACAAGTTCAAGGCCAACTGAGACTACATAGTGAGATCCTAGCTCAAAAAATATGTTTGTGTATTCTCTTCCTGAATGTGCCAGTTACTAATTGAGACAGAGATGCCCCTCCTCTCGGGCTCCCCTGTCATGGACACAGAAGCACATCAGGCATTTAGTGTGCTCAAACTCATAGACAGAAATCACTGGGTGAGGCTGGCTGTACATGCTTGGATTCCTGATTCCTAAATATTACTCTCTCTCTCTCTCTCTCTCTCTCTCTCTCTCTCTCTCTCTCTCTCCATCCATCCAGGGTCTCATTATGTATGTAGTCAGCCTAGGTTGGCCTTTAATTCATTGTATATCCCAGGCCCATCTCAAATGCGTACACATGCTCCTGCCTCAGCTTCCCGAGTTCTAGAATTCCAGGCATGTGCCTCCATTGTCAGCTCCCCTGACCCTCACTCAAGGGAGTTATGATTTGAGTGTGAAGTGTATACCCCACAAGCTCATGTTTGAACAATTTTTTTGTCCCCAGCTGATAGTCCTGTTTGGAGGAGCTATGAGGCCTTTAGGATGTAGGGCCCAGCTGGTGCATGTAAGATACTGGGACCGGCCTTGCAAGCTAGAGCCTGGCCAAGTGCTCTCTGCTTCCTGGTCAGTACCATGTGAGAAGTCACACTGCCATTTCCCACAGACCAACCCATCCCAGCCATCACGATGGATTGAACCCTCATCAGCTATGAGACAAATTAAACCCTTTCTCTCTTAAGTTGCTTTTGCAAGTAAGTGCTCACGGCAACATAAAAGTAACCATTTCAGGGGGTTAGAAGTCATCTCCCACCTCAGTGACACCTCCCATAGCCCTGAGACTTTGGGCCACCAAGTCACTGTCACACAGACTAAAGGTTCTGATGAACCCTTGGCTATAAGGCATCAATGTTCTCGTCCAAATTCCATTCTCCCATCTGCATCCTTCCTTCATACAGTATTCACTAGTCTTTCAGAAACTATCTTTAGTGGGGTGGTGCATGCTTGTAGTCCCAGCCCTCGGTGGGTCGAAGCAAAAGAATTGTGTGGGGAGGGGGCAGGGCTGGCTGGACAGATAGCTCAGTGGGTAAAAGCACTTGCAAAGCCTGCTGGCCTGGGTTCAATTCCCCACACTCACATAAAGCCAGATCCACAAAATGGCTTATGCATCTGGAATTCATTTGCAATGGCAGGAGGCCCTGGCACACCCATACCCTCTCGGACACTCACACACACTCTCTCTCTCTCTCTCTCTCTTTCTTTCTTCCACTCTCTATTAAAATAAAAATAAAAAATAGGGCTGGAGAGATGGCTCAGAGGTTAAGCACTTGCCTCCAGTGCCTGAGGCCCTGGGTTCAATTCCCCAGGACCCACATAAGCCAGACCCACAAGGTGGTGGCCCTGGTGCTCGCTCACGCTCTCTCTCTCTCTCTCTCTCTCTCTCCCTCTGTATCTCTCTGCTTGAAAATGAATAAATAAAATAAAGATGTTCATGTGTCTTAAAAAAACAAAAAAATTAAAATAAAAAATATATTTTTTAAAAAAGGATGGTGAGTTTGAGGCAAACTTAAAGACCTTGTTTCAAAGCAAACAAATGAAAAACATCACCAAAAAAAATACAGAAATCGTCTTACTTTTCTAATAACACATATTTTTAATTAAAAATATTCAAATATGCTATATAATAATACCAGGGCCTTAAATGTACAAGACCCTGAGTTTGAATCATAGCAGAACAAAAATAATAATCATTTTCCGGGTATGGTGGTGCACACCTTTAATCCCCGCACTGGGGAGGCAGAAGTAGGAGGATCGCTATGAGTTTGAGGCCAGCCTGGGACTACAGAGTGAGTTCCAGGAAAGCTTGGGCTAGAGGGAGACCTTACCTTGGAAAAATAAATAAATAATTGATACAAAATAAAATAAAAATGTCAGAAAATATAGGAAAGAACAAAAAAAAATCAACACTGATATTCTTCTACCTCCCCAGGGATCATGAAGAGCTGCCATGTTGGTGGCATATATGCCACAGATGCAGAGGCCAACACACAAAGAAGACTAGTAACTGCTCAAATGTCACCAGCCTAGGAAGGGGCAGAGCTAACCCCACAGCCCTGGGGCTGAACCTCTGGACTTCCTCTGTCTCTTCCTTTCCCTCCAGGGCTCTGATCACTGAGACACATGAAGCAGGTGCAGGAAGTCCCTGGGGGAAGGCTGTCCATCAGGACGGTATTGGGAACACATTCTCTGTCCCTTGAACAACACCCACTCTGCATGAACATCCACCCGAGAGGAGTGAGGCGGTCTCCCCCATTCTATCCCAGGAAGCAGTCCCTCGGTTGGGTTTTCCAACCTATCCCTCAGGGTCTGATACCACAGCACACATCATCTCCACCCACCTCAACTGACTTTGAAAGCAGAGAGCAAGTCTAGAGAGAAGACACTATAGACATTCAGAGATGGGTCACAAATCAGCCTCCCTTCCTCCTTCTGTAAAAATATAGAAAATAGCCTGAGCCCCTATCACTGTGGTGGTCTCCCAGACATTCAAGTCTTGAGCTTGGAAGGTCTAGAAAAGTGTCCTTCCAAAATGGGACCACCCTATTGCCCAGCACCACATCCAGGCTTCCTCGGAATAATGTCAGGTGATCTTCCTTTGTCATGTTAGCTGACAGATGACACCTCATTGTCATATGATTAAACATATGAAGACAACAGGGTTCATATATGTTAATGCATGTATGTGTGAGGAGAGAGAGAGAGAGAGAGAGAGAGAGAGAGAGAGAGAGAGAGAGAGAGAGAAGATGCTCCTTGGTTTACGATGGGGACATGTCCCCATGAACTCATCAGAAGGTGATGATCTCATAAGTTGAAAATGCACCTAATGCACTAAGCAATCATCACTTGTCAACCTCACACACCTTGACTGTGCTAACAGCATGTCCATCAGCCTACAGCTAGGCAAAATCAACCCACACTATGCATGGTTTATAATAAAGTGCTGAATATATCAGGAAATACATTGAATCCTGAACTGAATGTAAGACAGAATGGTTATACCCAGTATAGTTGTAAAGTTGAAAGTACTGAGTGGACCACTATAGATCTGAGAAAGTGTGTAAAACACACACACACACACACACACACACACACACACACACACTCACCAATCTGTAATTCATTATTTCTGAGTGGCTTGTTTAATACTTATTCTCCCACTTGTCTGTAAGCACTATGGGGACAGAAGCAGTGTTTGGTCTCCCTCTAACACAGACTACCCAGAGGTGCCTGGGAAGATGGCTCAGGTCTACCTTTCCTCCTATGCTCCCTCACTTCCCCTGTCCCTATCTCACTATATTCGACATAGTCACCAGATGGCATAAACCCAATGGCCACTCCATGCAGCCAAGCTGCTGCCTTTGGAAACCTGTAATCCAGCCAGCAAGGAGGGATCAAAAAATATCCTGTCAAACTGGAGTCAGCTAACTTTTCAGTAGATCTATATGCTGGTTTTCCCATTTACAAGAAACAGAATGTCAACACAGTTGATTAAGGCAAATTGGGAAACTGGATGCTTAGGTTTCCAGGTATGGCTACATCTGGGAGCTCCAGCATCATGTAAGAATGCTCCTGAGGCTCCCTCTCACCCTGCATCCTCCCCTGTGGGTTTCAACCCTGCCTTTGCCTGGTTTCCTTTCATTATATTCCCCTTGTGGTTACAGATGTGTGGTGGTTTGAATGTAAAATGTCCCCATAGCGACAAGTGTTTGTGATTAAGTCTCTTACTTAGTTCCCAACTGACAGTGCCTTTGAAAGGTGGAGGTCTTGCAGGACCTCTCTCTCTCTCTCTCTCTCTCTCTCTCTCTCTCTCTCTCTCTCTCTCTCTCTCTCTCTCTCTCTCTCTCCAGCTGCTGTATGAAGATATGAACTGCTTGCCATGCTTTCTTCACTACAATGAAAGTTCTCCCTCAAAACTGTAAGCCCGAAATGAGCCCTTCCTTCCTATAATTTGCTTTTGATTGGGTGTTTTTTTTTTCTCAGTGATGAGAAGATAACTGCTATAAAAAAAATTGGTACAAGAAGTCAGGTCATTGCTACCTTGAGCCTGACTGTGGGATTTTTGATATTTTGGAACTGGTTTGTGGGAGGAATATGGAAGGATTTGATATTCTGGTTTAGAAAAATCTTGTAGTGCTATAAGCAGAGCTTCATGGATCTTTCTGGTGAGAGATTAAACAACCTAAATGCAGAGAAGTATGGATTGTGAAGGCTCAGTTTAAGAAGTTTCAGAGGGGAAAAAAGATATTGACCAGACTGGGTTAGAGGGTGGCTGTGTCCTCAGAATTTGAGTAGAGCTGAATTTAAAAATAATGCACTGATATATTTTATAGAAGAAAACACAAAGCAAACAGGCACAAAAGAGTTAAAGTGTAACTGGGAAGAAATGTAAGTAAGTTTAAAATTCGAGACATAGAGGATGGTCTTAAGGCACTTTAAGTTGCAATTGTTAAGAGAGATTTCCACCATTAAAGATGGGCCAGCTGTTTTGCATTGGGACAATGGGAAAGATGCCCTGAGGGTAAAATATCACACATTGAAGGTTCACAGGAATAATAATCCAATTCCTTTGAATGAAGGGGGGTAGCTAAAGGAAGAATGCTAGGGTTCCTGTTCCTAAAGATCAAATTTCATCCCCTGTTAGATTTACAAATTTGATGGTGAAATCCAGCTGGTACTGGTTTTGAAAGCATGAAAAATGCAAAAAAACAGGGTCATGACGTGCAACCATGGTTCCAGGAGCCACTGAAATAAAACAGCATGAGTCAGGGTTGGAATTGCTGGATGGAGGTCCTGTGAGGCCATGGCATAGAATTGCAAGGATGAACCATGCATTGCAGTGAAGACTCCAGAACTTGGAAATGCCAGGACTGTAGAACAGCCACAAGGAAAGCTGCTTGGGGAGATATGTCCCAAAATGAGATACTTCATCATGGGTACCAGATGCCAGACATGGAGCTGAGGATTTGACATTTTCCCTGCTAGTTAAACATATTGCATTGGTCCAGTCCTTCCTTGCTATGCTTACTTTTTGCAATGGAAATGTTTACTCTGTGCCATTTTGTGCCTGAAGTATGCAACTTGTCTTTTGATGTTACAGGGCTCACAGTTAAGAGATGGCCTTGAGTCTCAAATGAGACTTTAGAGTTGGGACTTTTGAATGATGTTAACATTGACAAAGACTATGAGGACTTTTAAAGTTAGACTGAATGTATTTTGCATCATGAAATGGTTGTGAGTCTATGGGGGTCAGGGTCAGAATGTGGTTGCTTGAATGTTAAATGTCTCTCACATCCTCAAGTGTTTGTGATTAAGGCTCATACTTAGTCACTACTGGTGGAGCCTTTGGAAAGTGGAGCCCTGTAGGAGGACTGGTGTTGATTATTAGTCCAGGCCACAGCTCTCTCTCTCTCTCTCTCTCTCTCTCTCTCTCTCTCTCTCTCTCTCTCTCTTTCCTTTTCCTCTCTCTTCTCTTGTTCTCTCCCTCCTTCCAGCTGCTGTGTGACGATGGTAGTTAGTTGCCATGCTTTCTTCACTGTGATGAAATGTCCCCTTGAAATTGTAAACCTAAGCCAGGCATGGTGGCACATGCCTTTAGTCCCAGTACTCAAGAGGCAGAGGTAGAAGGATCACTGTGAGTTTGAGGCCACCCTGAGACTACATAGTGAATTCTAGGTCAGCCTAGGTTAGAGTGAGACCCTACCGAAAAAAAAGAAAAAAGAAAAAAGAAAAAGAAAGAAATTGTAAGCTTGAAATAAACTGCTTCCTCCTATAAACTGCTTTATTTTGTCCCAGCAATGAGACAATGAGAAGGGAACTGCTACAGGTATCTTCCAGCTTCTCCTACAAGGAGCTTCCACAGGAAGAAGGTCTCTCTCTCTCTCTCTCTCTCTCTCTCTCTCTCTCTCTCTCTCTCTCTCTCTCTCTCTGGGTTAAGATAAATGTAACAACAGAAACAGGATATAGTATCACATAACTAGTTTGAGTCTCATTCTCCATTTAGAACTCATGACTGTGTCTTGTAACAATAACTATACCTAAGTGCAAGGCCACAGGAACCCAACACAAGGTCTGAGGTGGGAAAAAACCTGGCTCCTCATGCAGTAGGGTGCTGTCACTGGAAGAGAACATGGCAGAGCAAGGAGCAGGTGACAGAGCAGGTGCTGGCCACCAGCATCAGACACCCTGGTCCTCCTCATTCTTTCTCACCGTGTGTTGTGGCATTTGATATTCTCAACCACAGTGGAGACACAGAGACATGGGTCTCTAACTTATGAAGACTACATGGAAAAGCTGGGCCCCTGAGGTGCATTTTGTTGTTAGTACTTCAGAAATCAACTCAGAGCTGGGCATGGTGGAGCATGCCTATAATCACACATTCAAAAAGGCAGAGACAGGAGGATCACCACAAGTTGGAGGACTACCTAGTAAGTCTTGGACCAGAGACCGAGCCCCTGTCTCAAGATGACAATAAGAAAATGATTTTAAGAATGTCAATGGAAAGCTGGGAAAGGTTTTGGTGGGTCCTGGGGTTGTGTGGCAGATCCAAGTCCCTAAGACGGGGTCCCAAGTAGGGTTTCCACATGCAGACTTTGAAATAAGCTCTTGGGTATGATGAGCTTACTCAGGGGAAGAGGGAGCAACTCCAGAAAGCACAAGTGAAATGAGACAAGATCAAGGCAGGGAAGCTAGGAAACCAATAAAGATGTCAATGAGTGAGTTACCAACGGGGTCAGAGTTAGCTCAGTGCCCCATACCCTTGCTGTAGAGCTGGGCTGTAGAATTCAGCTCAAAGACATTCCACCAAGAGATGAAAATGCAAGGCTGTTCATTCAAAAAGTATTGCTCTCCATTAACAAGCTAAAGACATAAACATGAAAGGAATATATACAAGACCAGTTATAAACACATTGGACAGTATTCTTAGTATGCTCATGAAACACCTCTGTCCTATAGTAACAAATGCATTAAAATGCACCATGAACTTCGGGGGACTTTATGTTGGCATTTTTTTCACTCTTTGAAATAATCAGGGCACTCATGATACCAGAAGTGGGGCCCTTCTCAGACTGTAAGGAGACTTCTGAAATGTTGAAACCCCCAGACTGCAAGGGAGCCTCCTGCTGGATGGTCCAGGATGTGGGCTTGGTGGGCTCTCCAGTCCTTGGCAGCAGCTCTCTGGACCTCAGCTCAACTTGATGTGGTGACCTATCATCAAAGCACAGTTGAAGTGACCCAGGGTCATAGCCCGATGACCTGACCCAGGTCACTGGCCCATCCAGCTCCCTAGAACCACCCCAGCTGGGCCATGGGTTGAAGGATTCAACTTCTCTCCCTGGGGCCCTGACAGGCCTTGGCTCAGCACATGGACACCCTCTCCTTCCTTCCTTCCTCTGGCTTGCTCAATGGAGAAAGCCCCATTGTCATTAATTATCTGGGGCTTCAGAGACTGCACTGGGGACTTCCAAGTTGTACAAAGCCCAGCAAACATAGTGGCTGCCAGGGAGATGGCTCAATAATGAAAGTGCTTACCTCGCAAATGTGGGGACCTTGGTTCCATCTCGGTACCCACATAAATGTCTGCTGTGGTAACAGATGCCTACAATCCCAGCACTGGTGTGGGAGGGGGGCAGATTTCTAGAGCTCTCTGATTAGCTAGTCTAGCCTACTTGGTGATCTCCAGACTAATGAGAGACCTTGTCTCAAAAAGAGGTGGATGGTATACCTGAGGCTAGCAGCCCAATTTGTCCTCTGGCCTCCACATGCATGTGCACACACATGCAGCCACACCTATGCACACACGTATAACTAACGCATACACACATGCAGACACACACAGTGACAGTTTGGGTCTGGAGAGATTGCTCAGCAGGTAAGAGAGCATGCAAGGCAAGCATGAGGCCTTAAGAAGGCTTGATATGTCTGGGGTTCAATTCCCCCACACCCACATAAACAGGTGGGTATGCCATGCGTGTCTATAACCTGACCCCATACCTATGGAGAACTGAGAATCACTGGGGTTTGCTAGTCAACCAGTCTGACCAAAAAACAGCAGCTCCAGGTTCAATGAGAGTCTCCTCAAGAAACTGGCAGATAAGCAATGAAGGACACCTGACATGCTCCTCTTGCCTCCATGAATGTGTGCATGGAGCTCACACATCTGCACACACACACACATGCTTATACCACACATACTTCATGCATGAAGTCACACACACACACACAAACACACACACATAAGCTACATGTCTCTTTGAATAGTGATTTACCTCAGAGCCAGGTTCATAGCTTATAAATTGCAGAAAGTGAAAGGGCTAAAGAGAAGCTGAGGCATTGTATCACACATCCCAGAAGAGATTGTAGACTTTCTCACCTTCAACAGCGCAACAGGACTAACTACATGAACCGTGCAGGTCCCCAACTCAAAACTAAGACCCTCAAGAGTATCCTAGCAAAAAAAAAAAAAAAAAGTGTCCTAGCAGAGCATTAAAGCCCACACCCACACAGGTTAACATTGCACAATAACTCTATCTTTTTTGAGGTAGGGTTTCATTCTAGCTCAGGCTGACCTGGAACTCACAGTGATCCTCCTACCTCTGCCTCCCTAGTGCTGGGATTAAAGTTGTGCCCACCACGCCCGACCTCAATAAGTACTTTGAAGCCATGAATGGAGATTCCACACAGCTATCCCAGGAAGTCTTCAGCACCACTTTCCTCCCAAGCACTCATTTTTCCTGCTACCCTGAGCAAGTCTTTCCATTTCTTCATCACACTCAACAAATAACATTTAAAATTCGCTAGTATCCATGTGCATATATATATACGGTCTTCAGAGAATGCAGGCTCAGAGATAGCAGAGACCTGGCTGGACACACAGTGTGCTCCATCAGAGTGTGGAAGTTGAGTGGATGAGCTACTTGCTCCCTCCTGATAGACTCAGGCTTTGGAGAAGCCCAGGCTATTCTCAAAAACCCTGAATGACAGTTTCAACTCGGCACCCCTGAGTGCTGAGTCCTTAGCCTGATAGCATAAGCCATGATATTATGAAACCCCCAATGGTATGCCATCTCAGCTCTCTTCCTGGGAATAGGACAGCCTGCTGAAATTAAAGACAGGTGGGATATTTAAGTACACCTTATATCTAACCCCCTAATGGCTCTGTCTTCCCCTAAGAACAAATGGTATATGTTACCTTTCACTGCTGATCAGAAAGAGAAACCACTCACAGCTTCTATTTCATTCCCCAAAACTGCTGCTCAATGTCCACAAACTGCTGGGCCATATCTGCCAACACTGAACATGATATCTCCTATGACCCTTCAGAGATACTCCCACAGAAATGCACACAGATGATGTGTTGGTTTGAATGTCCCCATAGGCTCATGTATTTTGAATACTTGATCCCCAGCTGGTGGCCATTTGGGAAAGTTGTGGGGCCTTTAGGAAGTTGAGCCTTGTTGGAGGAGGTGTGACATGGGGAGTGCAGACCTTGAGGTTTATTAGTCCAGCCCTGCTCACTCTTGCTGCTTCCTCCCAGCTGATGTGGCAAGACACGATGCTAGACTATCTGCTCTAGCCATGCTTTCCCTGGCACAATGAAAGTTCCTCTAGAGACTGTCCCCTGAAATAAACTCTTTCCTTCCACAAAGAAACATGCTTCAGTCTTTTGTCCCAGCAATAAGAAGGTAACTGCTCCAGATATCCACCAGAAAGCACACACCTGGTCCTGCCCAGACGTACTGCCAGAGAAAGATCCCAGCTGTCCATTCACAACAAAAACTGCAAGCAGACCAATGTAGGATAATTAGAACAAGCAATCCACCATGTCTGCAGGAGTAGAGGCAAATCTACAGGCACCCTATGGAGAGAAAGTTGCCAGAAACACAAGAATGAATACTGGGAGGTTTCGTTCCCCTCCAGCACACAACTAGGCCTTGGCAGTCTATGCTGTGGGCAGTTGAGCTGGTGGTTCCCCTGGAGTGAGGAGGAGACGGAGGGGAGGAGAACAAGGGCTTCTGAAGAGCCATCAGCTTTGGATGCTATGTCTGGTTATAGTCACGTGTTTGTTTCTACTTTGTGTAAATGTATGTATTCCACGCTTTTGGTATATACCTTTTATCTGTGAATATAAGAAGTTAAAGTGTTTGCTAAACAAGGGAAATCCCCAAATGACAGCAAGATGTGAATTATAAATATTAACAGAGAAGAGTGGTTAAACTGGGGTCCATTTAAACCCAGATTCCTGAGTGTGAATCCTGACCCTTCCACTTACTAGCTGTGTGACTTCAGGTGAGAGACTCAACCATTCTGTGCCTGGCTTTGTTTCTTATGTCTAAAATGGAAGAACCAACAGTCTCTACCTCATAAGGTTGTTGTGCAGTTTAAATGAGGCAGTGAGGGGTTAAAACCACACCTGGCATAGCGTAAGTATTACATACCTATTAGCTTTATGAATGGGAAGATATTATTATAATAACAATGGGGAAATGCACTTACTGAACACTCCATGTGTGTGATTACAGGTATCAAGACATCTCATTCTCTTCATGGTATTTTGCAGATGGGAGACAGGACAGCTGAGACACTGAGACCAAGTCCCCAGAGAGTAAGATGCAAAGCTGAGACTTGAACCACATGCTGTTAACACTGTCTCACAGCCCACATCCACATCTTGGTGGCGTGTGGAAGACACATGAGGAGGTGGAGGATGCTCACTGCTCGATGAGCCACTAAGACAACAGTCCCATCCAAGAGCTGAGTTCAGTGACAGAAAGATGAAAAAGTTATCACAGTGTTGCTCTGGTGAGAAGGCCAAGGGAAGAGGAAGGGAAAGTTGCCCAATTAAGATTTCTCTTTCAGACAGAAATCAAATCTCCGAGTGCAGATGGTATGAGTTGCCATCACATGGCAAGAGCCTGGCTTTGGGTTTTTTCTCTTCTTTTTCCTCAAAGCCACAAGAACCTAGGGAAAAGGAGGAGGTGAGAACCCCACACATTTCCCAGCATGCCAGCCTGTACCCTGCCGGGCAACTTGACTTGTCTGCTGCTTCTAAACAGCTGGAAAAATGTCAAACTGTCGTCTGTGATTAAAGTGGGATTTTCCAAAGGTTTCCAAACTCTTTCAGAATTCAAGACCTTATTCCTCTTGCAGAAAAGAAACCCAAGCAGCATTCCCTTAACTGGATGTATCATGGGACCTGTCTCCTGCTGGACTTGGTCGCTCGGTTTTCAGAGTATAAGACCAGTGTGGCATTTACTGGTATGAGCAGATCTTCTTGGCTGCTTTGAGCACAGCCAAGCTTCAATGGAGCACAGCCCACCATCTATAGCGCTCTGGATGGAATCATGGCAGGTGTATGTGCTACACCGCAGTCATGAGGGACACCTGTGGATCCAGCTTGAAGAATCCACTTCCTATGCAGGAACAGCTGTATGATTACCTGGGCCCAGCATAAAGTGAGTGTATGGAGCCCCTCCCCAAACATACTCAAAACCTTCAAGATGGAGCATGAAGAAACCAAGTGCAATACACTTAGGAGCAAGTCTATGATGGCCATATCACATGCCCAGAAAGCTAGCCCTATCAACAAGCACTGGATCTATTGCAGAGCCTGGAACTTCATTCATGCTCACTGGATCAACTCACTGAATGCATGTCCCCACATTGCAGTGACCTCTCCAAGCATATGCTTTTGACCTTGGAATCAGAATAGTTTTTGGACTTTTGTGAACATTTTTATGAAGCACAATCATAATCCTTAGCCCTTGGTATATTAGCTCATCCCCACCAAAATGCCAGGGAGGAATTCATGACTGGTACTGAGAACTGAGTCAAAAGCCTATGCCATGGAAGGCCACAGACCTCAGAGGGAAGCTTCTACTGTTCTTTGGCTAACTGGAGATTTCATGCCCATCAAAAAGCCTTCTGAGTGTTAATACCCTTTGGCTAATGATGTTCTCACTTTTGATCAGAGAAATTTCTTTTTACAGATGGTCACAAATACCAAGGAGATTCAGCACTAATCAAAATGACAAGAATAGAAAGCCCAGTGCTTAGCACTGGATGGGATGAGTCATCTCTGTGATACCAGTCAGGATCCAGGGAACATTGCACAGGAAGTGGTGGAATGAACAGGAACGCTGTTCTTACTGCTCGCCAGAGAAGCTTCTCTATGGACACGGCTGTAGACACTGAGGAGACTCAAAACTCATGAAAGCAGAAAATAAGAGACCATTAAGAACTCAGCACTAAACAAGACATCTGCCATGCCCTCCAAGGCTCAGGGAGCATTGTGGAAGAGGGCCAGAAATAATTTAAGATCCATAGGGTAGGAAGGAGTACTTTGGGGCACTGTCCTTCCAGCATGAAGCTACTGATGCATTCATGATCAGTGGTTACCAATACCCCCTCAAGACTTACACTGCTCTGAGCTCATCAACCTTTTGACATTGAGGACAAAAGAAATGAGACAATCAAATAGACAACAAACTACCTAGAAAAAGAAGTATCCTTAGTGACTGGGGCAGGGAGAGAGGATGAAAGAGGGTGACAGGACAGGAACATAATCAACTTATAATGGGTTCATATATCAAAGTTATCAATAAAAATGAAGATAAAAAAATAAAAAGAGGAGTAACCCTTCAACAGACATCTCTAAGCCACCATAGCCTAGCATTCCTGAGCACTGCTTCTGGAGCAGGCCAGAACATGCCTTCTTCATACATGTTCCAAGCCTAGCAGAGGGATGACTGTTAGGAGTATGAGGTGCAGTAACCACCCTCCGTTGACCTACAAAATTTTCATCAATGGCATGTCTGGGGAACTGATCACTCAGAGTGCACCCCAAAAGCTTAGCTTCCTCTGCTGTACTCTATTCAACCCCTTTTAGTGACTGGCTCCTCATGCCAGGGAGGAGGGTAGAACACTGGGGTCAACTGGGAGGGACAAGAGCATTCCTGAACACTGTAGAGAAACCCTTCCCTCCTCCCCACGATCACAGAGCTCTCAACTTCATTGTCAAGAGCACCTTGCTCATCCAGGCTTTCAAAGCTCTTCTCTATCCACAAACATCTGGTCAACCTACAGTGTGCCATGGAAGGAGAGCACATGGATATAGGAATGAGGTCAGTTTTGTTCTTTGCATTGTGACCAGGACCATGCCTGTGCACAGCAGGATCTCTGTTCATGTCTGTGTCATTGAACACAAATGAAGCTGAAAATGCTGCCCCAAGACAGGTAAGCCCAGTGGGACCCACTGCTCTAGCTTTGGGAGTTTCCTTGTTGCTAAGGTAATAATTTCCAAAATGTGGCAGCTCGACACATGGAGAAGTGAGCTTTTCTTTAAAGAGCCAAATAGAAAATATTTAGGCTTTGAGCAGTATGGCCTTTTTATGCAACCACCAAGAGCTACTGGTTGAACAGTACAGAAGCAGTCAGAGACAACATGTATACTGATGGACATTGCTGAAACCTAATAAAACTTTACTTATAAAAATCTGTGGAATATGGCTCAGTGGTGAAAGGTGCTTCTTGTTAAGCTCACCAGCTGGGTTAAATTCCCAAGCTATCCACCACATAAGCCAAGTGCAAAAATGTGGCAAAAGTATCTGATGTTTGTTTGCAGAGGCAAGAAGTCCTGGAGCACCTATACACATACACATGCAAATAAATAAATAAATGTGGTTTTTTAACTTTTTATTGATAGCTTCCATAATTATAGATCGTAAACCATTATGAGTCCCCCTCTCAATTAGTCTCTGCTTTGTTTTGGTGTCATCATCTTTTCCTCACATTATGTGTAGGTATTATCAGGCACTGTGAAGTCATGAAAATCAAGGCCATTTTGTGGCTTTTACTATTTTTCCACTACCTGTTCCACAATAGACCCTGGGCATTAGGAAGTGTGATAGAGCTGTCCCAGTCATTTCTTCTCAGCACTATGGTGTCTTTTGAATTATCCCAGTAGTCATCACCGTCTGAAAAGAGAAACTTCTCAAGACAAGAGTGAAAGTAGCATTATTATATGGGTATGAACATTTAATCAAGTGCTTACAAGGCAGTTTGGTGGGCATAATATGTGTATTTAGCCAAACAACAGCAGGTGTTACTCCCCTAGGGCTCATGACCTCCCCCGCCATAGGCTTTTGGCTAGGTCTTCAGTACCAGGCATGCTTTTCCCTTCTGTGGAGCGGGCCTCCAGTCCAATTAGAGAGCAATTGGTTTCCCCCACAATGAACCTGCCATTATTGCCCCACTTGGCCCATTTGGCCAGGCTGGCCAGTCTTAAGGCTTGCAATGTCCACTGTTGTTCACCATTGATGACTTCTCTCTCCCATAGGGCTGTCAGCTGGTTAATAGGGAGGAAGTTTCCAGCTCAGCTCCAGCTTCATTTCTCAGTGACCTGCAGCCCAAACATATGTGGTCTTCAGCAATAGGGTCTTACCATCTCATTCTAGTGAACAACCAAGAACCTTGGCAATGGCCTGTAATGTTTTGGGGGCCTGAGGAACCTCCCTGGTCAACAACTCACTGGAAGGAATCCTACACCTGGCATTGAAGTTTTTCTAGTATCAATCTATGGTTACTGGCTGTGCCATTATATGAGGGAGAACATGTGGTGTTTGGCTTTCTGGGCCTGAGTTACCTCACTTAGTATAATCCTTTCCAGATACATCCATTTCCCTGCAAATTTCATAAATTCATTTTTATTTACCACTGAATAATACTCCATCATATAGATGAACCACATCTTCATTTTCCACTCATCAGTTGAAGGACATCTAAGTTGGTTCCATTTCCTAGCTATTGTAAATACAGTCACAGTAAACATGGATGAGCAGGTATCTCTAGGATAATGACTAGAGTCATTAGGATATATGCCAAGGAGTGGTAGAGCTGGGTCATAAGTAAATCTATCTTCAGCTGTCCTAGGAACCTCCACACTGCTTTCCACAATGGCTGTATCAGTTTACATTCCCACCAGCAGTGTAGAAGGCTTCCTATTTTTCCACATCCTCACCAGCACTTATTGTCATTTGTTTTCTTGATGGTAGCCATTCTGACAGGAGTGAGATGGAATCTCAGAGTAGTTTTAATTTGAATTTCCCTGATTGCTAAGGAGGTAGAATGTGTTTTTAGATGTTTACAGCCCATTTGTATTTCTTCTTTTGAGAACTCTCTATTCAGTTCCAAAGCCAATTTTTTTATTGGGTTGTTTGATTTCTTATTATTTAGTTTTTTGAATTCTTTGTACATACTGGATATTAATCCTCTTTTAAATGTATAGTGGCAAAGATTTTCTCCCATTGGGTAAATAAATGTGCTTGTTTGCAGAGGCAAGCAGTCCTGGAGCACCTATACACATACACATGCAAATAAATAAATGTATTTTTTAATTTTAAAAAACATGGTAGGGCTGGAGAGATGGCTCAGCAGTTAAGGCACTTGCCTCCAGTGCCTAAGGCCCCGGGTTCAATTCCCCAGGACTCACATAAGCCAGAACCACAAGTTGGTGGCTCTGGTGCTCTCTCTCTCTCTCTCTCTCTCTCTCTCTCTCTCTCTCTCTCTCTCTCTCTCTGCTTGAAAATGAATAAATGTTTAAAGAAAAACATGGTAGCTGTCTTCAAACAGCTAGTACTCATTACTTCACAGTCTCTAGGGTTTGGGATCCAGGCTTGGCTTAGCTCTCCTAAGCTTGCAGTCAAGGGAGCAGGGCTGGGTAACCCTCTTCTGTGCTCATTCATGTGGTGGGGGTGGGCCTCTGTCATGTGGCTCACCCCACGTCAGGCCTGCTGTCCTCATGATCCAGAGCCACCAGAACAGCTATAGTCTTTTGTAGCCTGAATTCAGAAGTGATATCTCATTGCTCCATCAAGAAGAAGCTCTGAGCAGATGTGACCCTTTCATAATAAAACAGAAAGATAAAGAAAATGAGTAAATAATATGTCAAAAGTGAGTGATCCTGATATAATAAAAAAGAAAAAGATTTCTACGATCACAGATACACTGATAACAGCCCTATAACAGTCTTAAAAGCTCTAGTGTCTAGAGAACCCTTGGATAGTGTCTACAAGAGAGCACGGGACCATCTCAAAGGAGGCACTAACCTTTTCAAGTCTTGCCTGAAGTTGGCTCCAGAATTAGACCCAGTGATGGATGATTTTTTTTTAAGTTTAAGAGTGAGAATTAAGGTTAGTGATGTCGCTCAATGGTAGTGTTTACCTTCCATACATGAGGCCCTGAGCTTGATCCCAATTCGCTGCACCACAGAAAGGAGGGGAGTGAAAGTGACGGGAAGGGTGGAGGGGAGGGAAGGAGTGCAGAAGGACTGATTTCATATTAGTCTTCATAACTTTGAAATAAGAGCTACTCATCACCAGTTGATGTGTCTCAGCCCTGTTTCCACAACAGTGGCTCCTGAGGCAAAGGCAGGAAATGGTCCCAGGGAGTGAGATGGGACAGGAGAGGAGCCACAGAGAATGTGACACTGGCTGAGCATTGCTGCAGCTGGTGGTCCCTGCCAGGTCCTTCTGAGGCACTTGTGGGATGCATCAGAAAGTCCCATTAATGAAGGAGACACTCATCTAGTCACTTCCCCTCCTTTGGTGTCTCACAGTGGTCTCAATCTAAAGGTGGCACACATGAAATCCCTGCTGGCACCCCAGGGAAAAGCACTGGTGAAAGAAGAGGATGGATTAGGTGCTGTCAGGGTGGCCCTACCCTGAGCTGGCTGATGCATTAGTTTGAGGAGACAAGGTGCCAATGCACCTTGAAGGCATTACCAGGGGTGCTTCTCCCTGAAGGAAGGCAAGCATCCCTGCCCTGAGGACCTCAAGGCCACATGATGGCTTTAACCAATGAAATGTGGGATGAAAGAGACTAGATGGCATCCAAGCAGAAGTATGGAGAGCCACTGTGCAGTTCACCTTGTTCTCTCGCTCTTGGACAGGACAAGAGTTATAACAAGAGTTGGAGTTATCGATGAGAACATATGGAGGGTGATGGGCTATTTTTTTTACTGCAGCTCCAGCCCAATCTGACCAATGCAATGACCAAACTGCAAAGAATTTTAAAGCCAGAAGACCAGATCCTGTGAGAATCAGCTCCAGAGAGCCACCGAGTGACCCCCTGTTAGAAAAAACAAAGTCTAGCTTAATAAATGAACTAACAGGGCCCTCGAAGTTCACTTTAAAAGCTATGGTCTTAGGGACAGGGTGGTCTCTCTTTGATGCCACAGTCCCATGGTATTTCTGGAAGCCAGATGGCCCCCGGACCAGCTCCACACCCTTCACACTGAGAACTACAGACAGGGATCAGAAGATGGGGTCCCACCTGCTCTCCCCATGTGGGGTCTGAGAGGGTGCTGGAATGCAGGAAGGAGGCATAAGGCTGAAGGACACGATCTCCTAACTTCTCTTTGCTCTTAGGAAGAGAAATAGATTCATGCACTCGTGTGGTCTTGTGAGTTCTGCAAACTCTCCAAGTGTAGTGCCATCACAAGCCAACCAAGGATAAGCAAGCCAAGCATGGGAAGCACACTCTCTTCCATAGGCACCTTATACCTGTTGCTCCTTTTGTTTAGAACACACACACATGTTTATGTTTTATATATATATAAAATATTTATATATAAATATATATATTTATTTATATTTATATATATTTATATATATAAATAAATATATATTTATATATATAAAATGGGAGCCGCACATGTGCACATGTGATTTTAAACTTTCAAAGAACTGCATTTTATTGACTTATGTGGCTTGTGTTTTATCTGAATGATTTTTTTTTGGGGGGGGAGTGTTTTGGTTTTGTTTGTTTGGTTTTGTTTTTTGAGACAAGGCTTCACACACTGGAGCCTTGCCTGTTATGGAACTTGTATGTTGAACAAGCTGGCCTCAAACTCACAGCAATTCTCCTGCTGCTGACACTCAAGTACTGGACTCACAGGCATGTGCCCACTGAATTCTGCCTAGTGACCACATTTTAAAACATAAGAAGAAAGAGGGGAAAAAAATGTGTGTGCATGCGCTAGAAAACAGGGAATGTGAGGGATTGAACCCAGGACCTGTCCATGCTGGGCATATAGTATACCACTGAGCACCACCTCCTGAACAAAAAAATTAAATAGCATGTTTTATTTAACTCAAAATATCCTAAATCATATCATCTGGGTGTACAATGAGTAGTTTAAAGACAGTGAGCTCACAGCCTTTCCTTCTGAGCTACCTTTGAGGTCAGCTGTTTTTGACATTGGTGGCGTATCTCAGTGGAGACTGCCTATATACCTCAAGCGGGCCAGACCGCATGTGATTAGTAGCCACTGTATTGGACATATCATCCCTAAAATACACTTCCCCCAGGGTTTCCCTGGCTTCTGTGTCTCAGATAACATGTTAGCTCCTTGTAAACCTATCCCCTGACTATGCTGCCTGAAGCTGTGGTTCTCCTACCTCCCATCACATCCTCCTGTCCTTGGGTTCCCAGGATTGTGGTCCCTCATGACCCCACACTGGGTGACTTTAATAACAACAATTTCTTCTCTCATGGCTATTGCTGAGCTAGAATTTAAAACCAAATTGTGTTTAGGCAGTACACTCTCTGAGACTCCTAAGAGAAGGAGGTCCTTTCCTTACCTCTTGCTGCTGTTGGCTATGATGCCCTCCTCCAGTCCCTGCCTACCCCCCCCAGCCTCACCTCTGTGTCTTCTCTCTCTTTGTAAGCATGCTCTCTAGTCCTATTGGGTTCCACAACTCTGAGATGATACGCTAACAGAACTTTTGCCATGGTCCTGTCTCCCAAGTTTCTTCACTGAGTTTCTAGGAGGCCCTGTGGGTAAGGAAGGCTCTAGCCAAGCTAGACAGTGTTATTGCTGAGCAGTTTCAGGAAATGTTCTGCCATCATCAACTGCCCTGTCTGTGTTTCCTGGTGTGGTATCTGTTGTTGTTTATTGTTTGCAAGGAGAGAGAGAGAGAGAGATAGAGAGAGAGAGAGAGATTGGGCACACCAGGGTCTCTTGTCACTGCACAGAACTCCAGTGTGCATCTGGCTTTAGGTGGGTACTAGGGATTTGAACCTGGGCTGTCAGGCTTGCAAGCAAATGTTTTAACCACTAAGCCATCTCTCCAGCCCTTTGGTGTGGTATCTGACTGTTCCAATGAAATGTAAGCCTGTATGAACCAGACCCTGGGCAAATTCACCATTCCATCCCCAGAGCTAGGCACAGTTCATGGCACATAGAAAGATTTTGATAAATATTTTGTTGTAAAGAGAAAGGAAGAGATGGAGGGAGAGAGGAAAGAACAGAAGGGAAAAAACAGACTGCTGATGTGTCTAAAATGGTGCCTGGGAACCAAGACAAGGCTGGACCAAGGAAGGGCATGGGGAGAGCCTGGCATCCTGCTCATTTCTGCAAGGACCCCAGCCCTTCTGGACTCTTCAGAAGCTTGAAAACCAACCCTGTGGCAACTCTGTGCTGATGCTACAGGAGGATATGCTTCTAGGGAGTGCCAGACCCTAACCACTAGACCACTAGGGAGGGAGATGCTTCTAGAAACCTGCTTTCAACCTCTCTCACCTCACATAAGCAGCCTCTGATGAACCAGAGAGGACAAGGGAGAAGAGGCCAGGAGAGGAGCTTGGTTAGTCTTGATGCCTCTTCTGTGTCTCTTCTTGACCCTGGGGAGAAGTGCTGACCAACCAGGGTCCATTCCCACAGCTGAGCATACAAACACTGCTACCACACTCACCTGACTGCAGTGCCCCAAAAGAAGTGAATGAGCCTGGACTGGAGCACTTCAGAAGTCTGCTCTGAGCAAGGAGGCTACTAGGGGCTGAGGATGTAGCCAAGTGGCAGAGCACTTGTTTAATGGGAAGGGGGAAGGGAGGAAGGAGGTAGAGGGGAAAGGGGGTGGGGAAGGAAGAGGGAAAGGGGGAGGGGAAGAGAGAGGGGAAGGGAAAAGAAGAGGGAGAGGGGAAGTACCTATGCAGCCAGAGGTAAGCCCCATGGCTCACCTTCAGTACAATGCAACCCTCCATCATTATGAATCTGAAATGTACAAGCAGTGTAGATGGAAGCAAGGAAAAATGCAAATCAGTCAGGAAACAGAAACAGGCAGAGAGAGAGAGAGAGAGAGAGAGAGAGAGAGAGAGAGAACTCAAACTTTTAAAAAGTGAAGGAACCTCTCCAGGTATCCATAGTCAGCCCCAAGTTCCACAGAACACCTCCCCCCCCGTAGAAATATTGGATCCTGGACCCCCGTTATATCTTTGTCCATGGCCCCTTTAAAGATTTGAGTGGAGTGTGAGACCAAGGGAAAGAGGTATCTTGGAGCCCTGGTTGCCTTTTTCTTCAGTCAAACAAAAATTCCCCCCAACCCCCGCCCCAGACCCCAGTCTTCCTGACAGAGGGATCGTAGCTAAGAATATCAATCAGGGGTTCAGACTTTGTCAAATTCTCTTAAGTCTCAGTTTTTCAATTTCTAAGATAAGCACTTGATCAGACCGAACTTTGTGCAAATTTACTGTAAAGATTGTGCAGATTAAAGAGAAGGACTTTTCCACCAAGACACACAGCTTGGTGAGGGCAGAAAGGGTGACTTCAGTCTTTCCTAGCCCCTTGGCTGGGTGTGATTGTTCAGTGAACACACAATACATGGCCACCTTGCTAAGCCTTTCCTGTGTACACTCATGGTAAGAATCAAATGGGATACTGTTTGAAAATGTTGGGCACAGTTATTTGGTATGTTATAATGTATCTCAGCTTTTTTTGTATACACCATCAAACCCTAAACCAGGCAAATCGTGAGGTCCTCAATATAATTTTATGTAATATGAGGACAGAGAATTAAGAAGCACTTTCTCTTCCTCCAAGCTCTCCTTTCTTCTAAGATTCATTATTTATCATCTCTAATGCTTGTCAATGAGACCTGGGTGTACTTGAACCCCTCCAAGTCTTTCCCAAGCCAGCTTGGGCAACATGCATGAATATGGCATGGAATTATCTGTGTTAATCTTTCTTGATTTCCTTTTTTGGCAAGTAATGCCTATTTTTCAATTTACAGAGGTAGGTTTTCGAATTAAGTTTCTTTCCAAAAATAAGTATTTGACTTCTGAAAAGGAGTCATTTTAAGGGGAAAAAAATGCTTAGTCCAAAATAGAGGTGGTAGCAGAATGTTTGAAAGTTGGGAAGCCTCTCTGTAAAGGTAGCCAAGGCCGGATGTCCACTTAAAGAATCCAGGGCTCGTCCTCTAATAGGAACTAAGACCAGGGGAGGTGAGAGCACATTCCATAAGCCAGTCTTGCCTGCATCACTGGGTTCATTAGGGGTCATGCAACCTGAGCTTGCCTCTCCAGAACCTTCATCTTTCTAAGAAGCTCCCTGGGTCAGTCTCCTGAGCTTGACTGACCAGAGGGAGAGGCCTGTTTCTCCGGGGTCTCTCTGCTGGGCCAGGAGGAAATGATTCCCTAAGAAACCTTCCCAGGCCAACAAGCCCACCTGTAAGGGGAGGAGCGCCAGGACCAGGTACAGAAGGGCTGTGTTAGATCCTTCCACTCAAACCACAATGTATTGCCATTAGGAGACATACTCACACTAATTTCCTGTTGTCATCCATCACTGGGCTCTAAACATTGAGGTGGGGGCGGGAGAAGGACTCTGAGTCCAATGTGCAGGGAACTCGAGCCAGGCGAGGGTCCCCTTAAGGAGGCTTTAACCAGGAGAGCACCAGGGGATGTGGAAAAGTCCTAGGCGCCCCCTCCAAGCCACTATGTGCTCTGAGTCGTTTGGTCTGTACCTTCGGATGCCAGGCCGGGTGCCCATTGCGGGCTCTCTTGGGTCCACACCACTCTAGCACGCTCAGCAGGGCTTCCAGGAACCAGCACCTCCATGCAACAATGCAAACGCGCTCATTACCATATCCTCAATATGCATGAAGAAAATGCTCCACACTGGCCTGCCTGGCACCCACCCGGCTCTGGCCCCGCATCCAATAAGGCAACATATTCATCTCCCAAGATGGATGAGGAGGGGGCGCCGGGGAGGCAGATCCATAGACGGGGGAGGGGACAGCTCCTGGAGAGCTAGAGAAGAGATAATAAGCCAAGAAGAGTGCCTGGGAGAAACCAAGAAATTGAGGCTTGAGACCGGACAAATTAGGATGGAAGAAGGGAGAAAAGGAGGGAGGAAAAAGGAGATACAATAGGAAAAAGTGAGACACGAAATAAGAGAAGGCGGGAACGGAACCGAGAAAATGATTAAAATGGGCTGGGAGGGAGTAAGATAGAACAAACGCATCACAGAGAGAAATAAAGGAATAAACGACCCAGAAATCAAGCACACAGAACGTGCAGCAAATAAACAGGGAGAGAGGATGGAGACAAACAAAGTGAGGCAGGTGGAAGCCGGAGGATCCTGGCCAGGGAAAGCGCTAAGGGCCGGCTTTTCGATCTTGGCCTGGATTCTGGAAGCTGCGCTGCGCGGTCATTCGTGGGCCTGGGGGTGACGCCTGGTTCCGGAGGCGCCGGGCGGGACAGGGCCTGGATGGTGGGCCTCCTCCTTCTCCAGGGGCGACTCAGGGGTGCACCGGCCTGGCCCAGGGCCCCGGCCGCCGTCGAGGCAGCCATTTGGACCGGAGATTCTTCCGGACCACAAGTGAAGAAGTTACCAAAGTTTGCCCCAAAGTTTGTCCGTTGCATCTCTGGACCCAGGATAAGCCTCTGATGTCAGGGCAGCTTGTAGGGTGTCGCAGCTCCTTCCCCCCCGGCAGCTGCAGCGGCGCTCAGGTCCCTGCGCCTCCAGAGAAGCTCAGTGTCCAGATTCCCAGCCAAATGTGAATCCCTCCAGGTGCTACGCCAGGCCAAGCACACGCGAGTCCACAGGGCTGCTAATCAGAGATGAGAGAGAGAGAGAGAGAGAGAGAGAGAGAGAGAGAGAGAGAGAGAGAGAGAGAGAGAGAGAGAGAGAGAGAGAGAACGGAAAAGCCAAAAGCGAGAGAGGGAGAGAGAAAAGGAAAAAAAATATTCTCAGCTCAATTTAAGTCTCATGGAAAGGGCTTACAACTGTAATTAAATCATTAAATTCTTGTCTACGCTTCACAGAGCGGAGAGAAATTAACTTCCCACCAACCTCATTTTCTATTTGAACATGAAATAATGATTTTCTGCCCGTCTAATTACAAAGCCAACATCTGATCAAGCCAGCATCCAGAGGGGATTATCGCATGCGCGAGTATTAGACCTCATTACCAGCTTGAGTGCAAAATTATTACATCTTGTAATTGGATGGTGAGATTTATATACAGATCGGCCCGGTTTCTGTAAGATTGTAATTACAAGCTTCGTTGGTTAGCTACTTATCAGAACTTTGCAGGAAAACAAAACAAATGACTGAGGAAAACGAGCATTTCATTAACCTGTAACCCGAGCGCGGGGGGAGGGAGCGGTGGGAGCGCGCGCCGCGGCGTCTGCAGGAAGCCAAGGGATGGCTGGCCGGCCCTCCTCCCGGGGACTCTAGGCCTTGGGAGGAAAGGACCCAGCAGTGGAGGGGATCGGAGACCCACAGCTGAGACGGCTCCCCACGACAGGGACACACGCACGTCGCGGGTCTGGATGAGAAGAGGGAAGTTAGTGGGGGGCTGGTGGCTCCCGGCTTGGGTACCGTGGGCGACCGCAATCCCCGAAACTGGCAGGCCTCAGGCTCCAGGCACACGTCGGGCATCATTTTTGGTGCCCGCGCGCACCGCAGTGCGCCACGCGTGTGCGGCTGGCACCTTCTCTGGCCAGGCTCAGAAAGCGTCGAAGGAGAGAGTCTCCAAAGCGCTTTATGCGCCGGGAATATCGGATGAAGGAGAGAAGGTGGAGAAGCTTCCAAGCAAGGCACATCTGTGGGCTTGTCTTTTTCAAATCAACTTCCATGCACCTGCTTTTTTTTCTCGCTCGCTGTGCGAATTTGTCACTCTGATTTAATTCCTTGGATTAAAAATTCTTGGGAAAGGTTCGGCTACCTGCGGACCTGTGAGATCTGTCCGGGAGCGGGACTCCACTGGTCCAGTTAGGCTTGGCTCCCAAGATGCTGAGTCCCGACGTGGGATGCTGATTTCAGGGCCAGGCCAAGGCTCTTTCTAGCAGGACGTAGGAGGCTCTTTCTGCTCGGGACCTGGGGCTCTTGGAGGGATTTAATTAGGCAAGGTTCGTGGTTTCCTGGCTGGGTCTCTAGGTTCAGTGCCCGGGCTAGGGGTGGCCCTCAGCCTGCTTGACTCCATCAGAAGAACCTAGCTCTTCCGGCTCTCTTTCTTGCCATCTGCAGTCGGAAGCAGGCTGGTCGATAGCTGGTTAATGCAGAAGGCTCATGAGTGTCTTTTTTTTTCCCCTTTTCCTTCTGAGAGAACTGGATTAAATACACCGGGTTTAACCCAGGCACTTAAAGTGCAGCTCCAGTTCTGATATCTTTGAATCTCACTCTGTCGCCTATTTAGTCCACTCCACCACCATGTGCAAACTCTGGGTAGGAATTTAGGGTTGTCTCTCTGTCCGAGGCTCACTTTCTATACCTAGGAAAGATCCTAGAAAATTATATCACACTCGTTTTTACAAGCCTGAGACTTTTCGTTTACAGGTGAGCCCAAGATTTCCTATGACACTCGGACATGTTTAATCCAAAACGAAATCAGGTTCAACGGAGATACTTCAAGGGCAGAACAACCCCTGTTATGTTTCCTCTGGCGAGGCTCACCTAAGGTTATCGACCAGCACGGAGCTGAGGCAGAGGAAGGGAGAGGGAAGTCACACAGACCCCATCTGGGAAGACTCCAGATGCCATGATCAAACACCAAATTTAGTGGTTCTCCAATTTCCCTTGTCTTTCCCCTAATCTTTTTTTCTGAATTCTCAGTTACTGGAATTTCAGTAGAAAGTGCTGAAAGTTGGGGATAGGGTCAAACTGGGTGTCCCTAAGGAAGATGCAAGAAATTTATCCCCTAACTGGGCTCACCAGATTTTCTGTGGCCAGGGACAGCTCGAACAGGAACATTCTGACTCTCCTTTCTGGCACAATTCAAATTCAATTCTACTTGAATCAGTGGAGGGTTTCTGCCCCCAAACTGGGGCTCCTCACTCTTCTGCAGAGTCGCCCCATCTAGCAGTCCACCGGGGCACTCCCCAGGCAGGCCTGAAGCCCACGTGAGTCACCAACTCGGCCTAAAGCGGTTTTCCACTGCAAGCCCTAACCCATAAAGGTGAGAGCTTGGATTCTAACATTTTAAATTTGATTTAGGAAGTATTCCACCAGAAAATCAAAGCTCCCCACCACTACCACCACTATGCCCGGCTGTGAAGCATCCTCCCTTAAGAAGGCGGAACCCAGGGGCAGGGGAAAGGGTAGTGATAGGAAGGATCTCAATAGACCAAAATCACCAATAGCGAAACTTTTCTAAGTCCTCTCCACAAGTTCAGCAGCCTCCCAGCTCTTCCTTTGCTCCCCTAACTCCTTGCGGAAGGACTGCGCAAAATCCTGGGCCTCGCACACCATTTCTAATAAGGGTTCAAGCCCGGATACCTCGGAGGTGTTAAAAGGGTAAATTTCAGGGTTTGGTTCACTGAGGTAGGGGGCTGCCTTCCCCCCACTCCCAGCACTGATGTGATCTTTAAGGAGCATTTGGGACAAATTTCCTCGTCCCACGCATATTATTCCAGCTCCCTGCCGGTGCTAGTGAGAATGGCTGGGGTCTAGAAGTGAGAGCTGCAAAAGGGGTCCCGACCCAGAAAAATCTCCGGAGCCTACTTTTGCCCTGGATCCAGAGCTACTGCTATGGCTGGGGGAGACGCTCGGAGGAGAGAGGTTCGGGGAGGGGCGAGCTGACCTAGTACTAACCCGCATCCCAGCGCCTCTGCTCCCCCTCCCGGTGCAGGCAGGCAGGGGGAGGGAAGGGACTCCTGTCCCGCCCCGCCCCGCCCCGCTCGCGGTGTCCGCGGGGGAGGGCCGCCTAGCCCTTACGGCGCCCCGATGATTGGCGACTCGGCCAGTAGACGCCAGGAAAAGTCGAATAAGAGGGCGCAACGTCAGATCCGAGATTTAGGGAAGGGCGAGGGAGGGGTGGAAGGGCGGGGACGGACACACAGCCCCAGACGCGGACACACACCCACCGCACTGCGCCTAGTGTCTCCAACTTTGGGCAGTTTTAGCCCAGGGCATCAGGGCCGGGGAGGGGGTGGGGAGTGGTATATGAGTAAAGAGATTTAAAAGAGAGGAGACAGACAAGGAAAAGTGAAGGGAGCAAAAAGCAGTCGGAAGGGAAAGAAACAACAACAAAAATTTTTTTTAAGCAGGACAGTTTGTTAAAGTCCAGAACGACAAGGAAGCCCGCGGAGCGGAAGCGATCGGAGGGGGGGGCGAGGAGCACAGTGAGGGGAGGAGAGAGGCGAGGAGAGGAGGGGAGTGCGAACCGGAGGAGGGCGAAGGAAGCGAGGCGCGACGCTGCCCAGGGAGAGGAGGGCAGTGCGCTGCGCCGCTTGCACGGCGGCTCCAGCGGCCGAGAGGAGGGAGCGCGGCGCCGAGAGGAGGGGCTAGCGTCCCCGTAGAAATGTCAATCAGAGCCCGGAGCCCCGGGAATCTCGGCCAATCTGTTCGGACCTGACCTGGCTCCTCGCCGCCGCCGCCTCCGCGGAGCAGATCAATAGGCGAACGCGGGATCGCGACGCCGCGGAGCGCGGGAGACAGCGCGGCCCCAGCCCGGCTCAGCCCCCGATGCGCGCCGGAGCCCGCGCGCGGCGCTGAACAAGGAGGCCCCCGGGGGCCTTACTGTCGGTGCCCCGCGGGCCACCATGTCCTTTCCCCAGCTCGGATACCAGTACATACGCCCTCTCTACCCGCCCGAGCGCCCGGGAGCGGCGGGCGGCGGTGGCGGTGGCGGCGCGGGAACCCGGGGCGCTCCGGCCGCCGGAGCCTCGGATCTGGCCGCCTCGGGGTCCCTATCCAATGTGCTCTCGTCGGTGTATGGGGCGCCCTACGCTGCGGCCGCGGCGGCAGCCGCCGCCGCCCAAGGCTACGGCGCCTTCCTGCCCTATGCAGCGGAGCTACCCATCTTCCCACAGCTGGTAAGAGCCGGAGGAACCGGGAAGAGGGGTTGGATCGGGGTTCCGGGCCGGGTTGGTGGTGGTGGTGGCGGCGAAGGCTGGAGCTCACCCGCGCTCTCCGCGCGCGTGTCCCCTTCCTTTCCCATGTGCGCACAGGGCTCGCAGTATGAGCTAAAGGACAGCCCGGGGGTCCAGCATCCGGCCACGGCCGCCGCCTTTCCACACCCGCACCCTGCCTTCTACCCCTATGGCCAGTACCAGTTCGGGGACCCGTCCCGTCCCAAGAACGCCACCCGGGAGAGCACCAGCACGCTCAAGGCCTGGCTCAACGAGCACCGCAAGAACCCGTACCCCACCAAGGGCGAGAAGATCATGCTGGCCATCATCACCAAGATGACCCTCACCCAGGTGTCCACCTGGTTCGCCAACGCGCGCCGGCGCCTCAAGAAGGAGAACAAGATGACATGGGCGCCCCGCAGCCGCACGGACGAGGAGGGCAACGCTTACGGGAGCGAGCGGGAGGAAGAAGACGAGGAGGAAGACGAGGAGGACGGCAAACGCGAGCTGGAGTTGGAGGAGGAGGAGCTCGTGGGGGAGGAGGAGGACGCGGGGGGCGAGGGCCTGGCGGACGACGAGGACGAGGAGATCGATTTGGAGAACTTAGACGGCACGGCGGCCGGGTCGGACTTGACCCTGGCCGGAACAGCGCGCAGGGACGGCGACCTCCGAAGCCTGCGACCCATTTCGGACTCCAAAAATAGCGACTCGGAAGACAGTTCAGAGGGCTTGGAGGAGCGGCCACTGCCTGTCCTAAGCCTGGCCCCAGCGCCACCGCCAGTGGCCACGTCTCCTCCATCGCCGCCCTCGCCCCCCTCGGGCCTGGACCCCTGTGCTCCGGCACCAGCGCCCTCCTCCCTACAGAAGCCCAAAATCTGGTCGCTGGCCGAGACGGCCACCAGCCCGGACAACCCACGCCGCTCGCCTCCTGGAACGGGAGCTTCTCCTCCCGGGGCAGCGGTCGCGCCCCCGACGCTGCAGCTCTCCCCCGCGGCCGCCGCCGCCGCCGCCGCCGCCGCGGCTCACAGACTAGTCTCGGCGCCTCTAGGCAAATTCCCGGCTTGGACCAACAGACCGTTCCCAGGCCCGCCGCCGGGCCCTCGGCCGCACCCGCTCTCCCTACTGGGCTCGGCCCCTCAGCACCTGCTGGGACTTCCCGCAGCCGCGGGCCACCCGGTCGCCGCCGCCGCCTACGCTCGGCCCGCGGAGCCCGAGGGTGGAACAGGTGACTGAGCAGTGTCCGGGCTCTCGAGGGGTGGGGGGTTCTGGGTGGTCGCGCTCGGGACAGCGGGGAAAGGACCGGGTCGTAAGGTGCTCGACTTTCCGCTGGCTCTTGCGTCGGGCCCGGGGGCCCTAGCGACCTGGACAGAGCATTCTAAAAGCCTCCCTTTTCCTCTTTGCTTCTCACAGATCGCTGTAGTGCCTTGGAAGTGGAGAAAAAGTTACTCAAGACGGCTTTCCAGCCCGTACCCAGGAGGTAAGCCAAGTTTGGGGAGAGTGGGGGAAGGTGCTTAGGTAGAAAAAAGAAAAACTCAGAGCCCCATGTAGAAGTCTTTTGCCCCAAGGGAGAAAAGTAGCTGAGAAACATTTTCAAAAGGTAACAAAATCCACTCCTCTGCCATCTCTTAGAGGCTCAGTGATCATTTTCCAGTCCCAGCCCAGACACCCCACACATGGCCTGCAAGTACAGAGTTGAGGGGCACACTGCCTGGCCTAACCAACAGGCCCATGGCGCAGGAGGCTGCTTGAAGACGCCCACCTGCTTCAGCCAGGACCCTTTGCCCATCCTTTCGTTAGCCCCTCAATACATATTTCCACAGCTTAGCAGAGTAGTTCTTGGGGCACCTCTCCAGGCCTGGCCCCAGTTCCAGGTAGGATATCCCCACGTAGGCTGCCTCCATGCCCCTAAATCATTTGCCTCTCTGCCTCTCTCTTCCAGGCCCCAGAACCACCTGGATGCTGCTCTGGTCTTATCTGCTCTGTCCTCATCCTAGCTTTGTTCTTCAGCAATTTTTAATCTGTTGTACTAATTGTAAAAACAAACAAACAAATTGCTCTGTATAGTGACGACTTGCAAGCATGTCCGTGTATGGATACCTAAAAATGAACACTAAACAAGAAAGAAGAAATAAAGCCAGTTTCCCTCGACCCTCCCCAAGTCGCTTCTGTGCCACCCCACATTAGCTGCGGTTGTGAGGTGTGTTTGTTGGGTTGATTGGGGAGGGGGTGGAGTTTCAGTGAGAATAAGTGTGTCTGACTTTTTTTGTATATACAGAAAAATGTACATATGTGTGAACCAAATTGTACAAGAAATTATCTATTTTTGGCTAAATAAATGAGCTGTTGCCACTTTTGACTATAATGGCAGTCTTGCTCCCTGGACAGTTCTGTAGGATGGGGTTTTTTGGTGTTTTGTTTGTTTTGTGAGTCCCCCCCTCCACTCCCATGGTTGCTTAAAGAATCTCCCAAAACGCAGGAAAAAACGAGTCTGGTCAGGGCACAGCAATAGTGGAAGCAATGTGGACAGGCAGAAGTGGACTTGCTGGAGTCTTTGCAGCAAAAGGGTGTGGGGGACATCTCTGGTTATCCCAAAAGAAAGGGGGACAGGGAGAGACCTGGATTGGATTCCTTGCTCTAGGAGCTGGAAAAAAAAAATGGGCCCTGCCCGCAGGTCCACAGAAGCAGCTGCAGGGCCTTGGGGCCTTCTCTGGTGACTTAGCAGAAAAACTCATGGAAGCGTCTAGATGCTCTAGGCTGGGAGGTTTTCTCCCTCCTGGCGGCTCCTCTGACCCGCACAATTAAGGTTTCTCAATCCTATCTACATGGGACTCTGCAAGCCTCCAGTCCTCTTTGTCACCCACTTCATTGCACCTTCTAGGTGCCTCCTAATTAGATGCGGGGCGGGGGAGACTTGGAGAGAGAGGACCTAGGGGTGCATGTCCTCATTTGGTGATGTGGGACCGTGCTTGAGAATCAAGGGCCCAGGGCCAGCTACATCGGTACCCTAGGCGCTCCAGAGCGTTTGCCCCAAGTTCCTAGGAAGAGGAGGCTTTTCTGGGGTCGTCAGGGTAGGGGGGCTCCAGCCCTGCACCTTTCAAGCTGGAGCTGCTGCTGGAGGCGGGCAGGCGGGGTGGTGGGGTCTGGGAAGGCAGCCGAGAAACCTGGGGCTGGAGCTCCCTCTACAGGACTGACGGGACCCCGGGCGCCTTGGCGTCAGGGCTTCGGCAGCCCGGCCCCTTCCCCTCTTAGAACCTGGTTCCAGCAGATCGGACCCAACTTTGACGCCGGGTGTTGAGAGTGGGGAGACACGCTGGGGATCGTGATGACTAGGACAGAAAATGGGGCACGTTTTGGTCTTCCGTCTCCTGCACATTAGTCAATTTCCAGGCTGGTCAGATGTGGGGTGTTGGAGCCACAGAGCTGGCTTGTGACCTTCTCATGGGTTGTTGGGAGATTTGAAGAGCTTCGGAAGCCTGGGAATGAGGCTCAGAGTAATGCTGATCGCCTCTGAGAGGCAGCGGCGAAGGTAGTCTGTAGAAAGCACCATGAGTGCACTCTGGATCTGGGGACTTGCACTGAGCCTGGAGCTTTGGAAGGGGGGGGGCATGAGAAGGGGTGTGTGTCCCCGCGATCAGAGACCTCCGGAGGGAGGCGGACCCCCAGCAAGAACCGAGATGCTCCTTGAGTCCCTTCCTGGGAAGCCTAAGAGGTGTCCGCAGCGCTCTGCTCTCCGGCTTCTTTGCTAAAGGTATTTGTGAGGTTTGAGCTCCCTCACAGGTCGCAGGCCACTTAATAGCCATTCTGTCTCCAGTGCACACGCAGTTTTCCCCAGGCTGCAAGCCTGTCCTGCCCTGCTGACCGCCAGGTCTCTGGTTAGCACTAGGAGTGTCTTACAAGGTTCACACCCCTCGCCAAGTGCTAATTCCCTAGTTTAGCAATGATGCACAACCCGCTCCCCTTTACTCCCCTGAAACTCTGAGCGAAAATTGGCCTCTCTGTGCTCATATTTTGTCATCAGCAAGAGGGGGGGGGGATGCTGCCAGCCTCACAGGGTGGTGATGAAAAAGAGATGACGCATGCTCAGTGCTTATTATTAGGTGGGCATGCACACCCCAAGCCTACCACTTTCTAGAAGCCCTTGCTTCTCACAGTCTCCTCAGTATTTTGTCTCATCGTGTCTCCCATTAACCAGAAAGTAAGATGTCTTCCTTCAGGCAACTCAAGACCCACTGCAACCCAAGCTACACCTAGGAAGAAAAGAAACTTCCCAGGGCACACAGCAGGTACAGGACTGAGCAGTCTGTGCTCCCCCCACCCCCCCAGCATCCAACAAGACATAGGAATTGGATCTGATGGGAGGGAGGTGTCCTTGAGGAGGCTGGGCGGAGCTTGCAGAGCCTGATTGCAGATACCTGGCCTCTCTCCAGTAAAGACCCTGCTGATGCTCTGCTTTCCTAGCCATTTCATTCTCAGGTTATCAGCTTGGGTGAGGTGCAGTCCACCTGTCCTGCAAGGACAGGAAATGGAGGTACCAGGGAAGAGTAGGCAGAAACCTATGGACACGTGCAGTGTGCATGTGTGTATGTGTGTATGTGTGTGAGTGCTTGTATCTATTCTGATCACAAATTAACTGAAATATAATAACCTAGCCAAAGTGAAAAATACTCTTAGTATCTTTCCAGCAAAAGGCCCCAGGAAAACTGCTGCTTTAACCTTTTTTTGTTGGCCCCTAAAATCTAAAAAGGAAGCCAGGAGAGAGACAGAGAGACAGTGGGGGGGAGGGAGGGAGGGAGGGAGAGAGAAGAGAGTTTGTCACTGGTCCTGATTAAGCTTCAATTAGAAACAAAATATGTCAATCACCTGCTGGGAAAGGGCTTCTGCTGTCTGGGTTGGTTATGCAGAGGCCTCTGAGGAAGGAGTGTGAGGAGGGCTTCCCTCATTATCTGCATGGGGCTGGGAGGGGACACTGCATCATAGGGTCAGGAAAACAGAGAATAAAATCATTTCTGTAGATGGCCATCAACCTCAGGAATTCACATACTATGGTTTCCAGTTGAATTTCCTTTGGGAGACTTCAGGCAGGAGGAAGTAGGGTCCAAGCCAACGTGACATGGAAGGCCCAGGGTCTAATGCATAGATAACTTACTCACTTACCCCAGACAAAGAGTGAGGAGAGGGGAGGCCTCACCAACTAGGTGGTGGTGTTCTCTGGGCGTTTGGAGGTCAGGATGGCCCAAAGGCTTTACTGTTGAAGGGCTGCCTGGGTTTTGGAAAGTTATAAGGTCAAATACTTGAGTGGGCAATGGATGTCAGACGTCTTCTGGTTTAGGTTTTTTGGAAGCTTTTGTCCAGGACTTTGGGCCCAATTATTTATATCCTAGAAATGTCTTCTGCTTCCTTGAGTTCATAGTTGCATGCACCCTCCACCCATGTTGATCAAAAACCAGACAATTGCAGATGTGTAGAAATTGTGTCTGTCTTTTTAGGCAACTCCAACTTGAGTAGAGACAAACCTTCACTCCTTTGGCCTCACTTTAAACATCTGGAAAAAATGGAGGGGTTCTAGGAGATACGTGTAATCAAACTTTCTTGCAAAACCAACAGCAGCTAGGATCAGGCATGAACAGAGAAGAATGGTTCCGAAGATAATTGTGGAATGAGGGAACTCTATCGACTTCCCCAACCAGCTTTGATTGCATTTTAAGAGTTCATCTCTGATGTGACAGTCTAGTGTTGATGTGACCACTGTCACCAGAATTGGATCTGGCTATTCTGCAGATGGTCTCTAGTGTCTTGGTGGAAAGCTTCAGAGGTAAGGCATGTCAGGCGAGGTCTTAGAAGTAGTGCTGTGGTCTCAAAGAGGCAATTTTGTCTGCTCTCCTACCCTGGGGCATCTAACAGTGCCTAGAGAGGTCCAAATTGGGGTGGGGGTGGGGGTGACATCTCATAGGTGGAGGTCAGACCCATAGCTTGAGGTCTTATGAGACACAAAGCAATCGTCCACTAGGAAGAACAATACAGTCTACGTGATGGCACACCCTCCAGGATGCCCCTCTAAGCCACACAGGCCAGGCCTGGGGAGTTCTGATGGGACCATGAGTCATCCAAGATGCCAGTGGTTGTCACCATTGGGAAACTAGGGAGGTGATGGACAAGGTGTCTGTGACAGTCACACAGATTTCCCCCAAACACCACAGCTTTCTTGAGGGAAATATTAAAATGCTGTTCTAACTAGAGTATATTTGTTCTTTAAAAATTTTTTTGGCACTGGAAAGGGGATGTAGGGGCTATGATAGCCCACAGGAAAGTAAGGGAGCCTGGGAAAAAAGAAAGAGTAGGTCTCAGCTGGGCACCGGAGGTGGCTCTTTCTTCAGCCAAAGTGGCCACGAAAATGTCCAGACAAAGAGAATGCAAGTTTACAAAGTTGGAGCCTTGATCCTGTGGATATTGGTGCAAAGAGCCAGTGACAGGAAGGTGGTCACACACACAAGCTCCAGCTTAAGTCAGGTAGTATTTGCCTGGTAACTACAACCACCCCTCGGCCATTACCAGATCTTCTATATACATGAATGCATTATTTACTTCCTTTACGAGAGAGAGAGAGAGAGAGAGAGAGAGAGAGAGAGAGAGAGAGAGAGAGAGAGAGAGAGAATGTATGTGTGTATCTCACGTCAGGGAGCAGAAGGAAGACAAAGGCAGGGTCAGGTCTGATGTTGAGCCCACGGCCTAGCCTGGCCTGGTCATGAACACTGTGATGTCATGTCTTTTGTGCCTCGTGGCCAGTCCTGCATTCTCTCACTGCACTAGGCCGCTAACAAGTGGGCTGCAGGCCTCCGGGGCCTTTGGAGTGCACTCATCTGGCAAGTGTGCTGCTCCCAGACGCTCAGATTTATTTTGCCAAAGTTACAGGGCAATTATGGAAATGTGCCCTTTGAAGCCAGTCTGATTTCTCTTTATTTTCTTCTCCCTGACAGAGCAGAGCTTCCCTGCCTCCTCTCTCTCTCTCTCTCTCTCTCTCTCTCTCTCTCTCTCTCTCTCTCTCTCTCTCTCTCCCCTTTCCCCTCTCTTTTCTCCTCTCCCTTTTCCCCCCAATAATTCTTACATAGTGAAAGCTTCTAGGACTAATATCAAAAAGCATTCAATTGGCACCCAAATTTCAAGATGAAAATAATAGTGCTATGACTTTAATGTTTTTAAAAATGGAATGTTGATGTCCAGGAGGGGAGAAAGAGATTAAAGATAACAAGAGGCAGATGCTCCTGCCAGCTGCTGGGTCCCTCCATCTTTACCACATCTGAGGCCCAGGGTGGGCAAGGCCCCCACAACCTGGAAGGATGACCCCTTGGGACAGACCTCCTGAGACCTGCTGCTCTGGTTCCTGGAATCTTAGCTCCACAAATTTAACGGAAGACCTTTGTTCCTCTCCCTCTCACCTGGGGAAGAAGAGGCTGGATGTGTGGCTGGCATTATTATCTATTATCACCATGGCTCCACAGATGTCTCCTCCCTCCAGTTTTGATTGGCTCTGGGTGTTGAGGGCAAGTGTCAGGTCCTTGAGGTGGGTGCTGTGGAAACTATCAAGGATTGCCTTGTGTGTGTTGGCGGGGGAGCTCAGTTTCTACTTCTCTAGGGTGGCTTTGAAGTTTTCTTCATCCATATTTTTGCTTGCCCGTTCCTCCCTTCCTACCTTGGACAAAAACACCAAAAGGAAGTCTTGAACTATCTTTAGCTACCTGTCCAGAGTGGAGGCCATGTTAACGCTCACTTCCCTGTTCTGTATTCTGGCTTTTGTTTGTGGGTTTTTTTTTTTTCATACAGGGTCTTGTGTTATGGCTCAGGTTGGTCTAAAACTGGATATCTCACTAAGGATGATCTTAAACTCCCAATCTATCTGCCTCCCATCCCCTCACCCCAAGTACTGGAATTTCAGGTGTGTACACCAAGCCCAGCCTCCCTGTCCTGTTTTAAAAATAGAAAGCAAAATGGAGTTAAGTAAGCAGGATAAATACTTCCCATGTATTTTACTGATGCTCTCTCTCTTTCACACACACACACACACACACACACACACACACACACACACACACACCCTTTGAGGGAAGACACTGTTATTATCTCCCTTTTACCCATGAGGGAAGTATGGCCAGGGAAGGAGAAAGGACTGGAATGGAAGGTGTCAAGAAACTTCTAGAAACATGGAATAACCTCCACTGGGTGATAAAATAACAAATCACAAAACCTTCTACAGGGTATGCTAGCACAAATCAGAACAGAGATATGGGTTTGTTGAGAAGGCTAGTGAGAGTGACCAGGTCAGGGAGGGGACCTGAGAGCTTGAGGTCAAGGGCAGGAGAATTCTTTTTCCATGTGTAACTGTTTGCTCCTTTTGAATCACGTACAGGTATTGGCTTCTCAAGCATCTTGTTTGTTTTTAAATAACTAAAGTGCATTGGGAGAGGAGAGAGACAGGAAGACAGACAGAAACCAACTTCTCCAGGTCTCACAGAGGAGGAGAACATGAGTCATGCCATAGACGCCCACGGACACTCACTCTATTAGTCAGTGCTGTGTTGTTGAAACAGAAGACCCGAGATAAACTGCTTAACAGGAGGGAAGATTTATTTTGGCTCTGGCTTCCAGTTTCAGTGCTTGGTGCTTTGGTTCTCTGGTGACGAAGAAACATGTGGCAAACACAGATGGTGGAGGAAAGCTGCTCTCCTTGTGGTAGCAGGAAAGCAGGGAAGGAGGGAAGGAGAGAAAAGGGGAAAGAGATGGGCTGTGGCCCCTTCAAGAGCACAAGCATGTGACCATTCTTGACACCAGGCTCTACTCTTAAGGATTCCACCAACTCCCAGTATTGACTTCAGCTGGACACCAACCCTGTCACACATAAATGTCTTGGGAGCATATAAGATACAAACTATAACACTCACAAATGGTGTCAGACCATACACCTCAGGTGTGGTGGTCCAGGATGCTAGCCCTAGAATCAGACTTGCTTGGTTCAAATCCCAGCTCCATCATAACCTAACTGTGTGACCTTGAGCTACTAACTGCACTTCTCTGAGCCTTGCTCCCTCCTAAGCAGAAAGAATAATTAGAAGATTATCTCCCTTGTGGACACTGAGAGAATTATGGGAGTTAATTCATGCTAAGAGCAATGCATCATGCATAATGATTCTCCTTGTGCATAATAATGACCTCATAAATTACAAACATTATTTCTACTAATTGAAACAACCACCCAAGGCAATAGGCACTATTGCCCCTGTTTTGGAGAGGGGCACAGCCAGGCTCAGCTGCTTACTCAGCTTGGCCAAGAAATAGAAGAGCCTATGTTCCCACTCGGATCGTTCTCTTTCCTGAGTGCACACTTGTGTGCTCAACTAGGATACCTTGCAGTTGTTCCACACATATGGATTCAGAGCAGATGACCCTGCAGCTGTGAGTCCACTTTGTTCCACATTATCCCACTACGTCATCTACCTGATGGTCACAGGGCTGTCACCTTTGAGAAAGCTCCAGTACTTACTTTTTATTTATTTATTTTTTTTCAGTACTTAGTTTTTTTTTTGTATTAAGGAAACACATTCAGTAATTCTTTATTTTAATTTTATTTACTCATTTTCAAGTATACAGAGAGAGAGAGAGAGAGAGAGAGGAGAGAGAGAGAGAGAGAGCTCCAAGGCCACTACCTTGTGCATCTGGCTTATGTGGGTACTAGGGAATTGAACCTGGAGCCTTAGGTACTGGAGGCAAGTGCCTTAGCCGCTGAGCCATCTCTCCAGCCCCAGTACTTAGTTTTTACTGCGTCTCATCCACTTCCACTGAGGCTGTGCAGGCAGGATAACCTTGAACTTTTCAGTAGGTACACGACAGAGTGAGGATCTCTGCCCACTCCTCTAATCCCTTCTTGCTGTTCTGTGGATTACTTGGGAGATCATTGTACACTAACACTCTGGTTTATCCACGGAGCTGGGTGGACAGCAGTCTCAGGACAGCGGTCAGCCGACAGGCATAGCCACCCGGGAGAATGCAGCAGTGCACAGTTCTCATTTATTGTATAGATAAAAGTTGTTTATATAGAGGAAAAGGCATGGGTAGGGGCATAGGCAGCAAGGGGATTGGTAGGGGCAGGGTAGTCTGTGGGTGTCTCATGAGTGGATTGGCAGGGGCCAGTACCCTGTGGATGCCTAATTTGCATAGATAAGTTGAAGGGGCTTTCTACGTGACTCTAGACATGTATAGAATGGTGATGGCTGCAGAGGAACTGTTATTGTTTAGGTTTGTTATTATAGCTGGAATCAGTTTAGACCGTGAATTGCCTGCTTATCTCAGAGCTCAGCTGTGGCCTGCCTGGAGGCTGGAGGGTCCAGAGTATTCTTGAGATAATCAGGGGTCCCAGGCTCACCTGGACTTTCTTTAACAGAAGGAGACAGTCCCGGATGCCTTCCGGTCTCAGCAAAACCCTATATCCTCCATGTCTCTTAGCAGGGTCCCACACCTTCTCATCCTCCATCCTGGAGGAAGAAGCCATCAGGGTGTGCATACACCGAGGCACTTCTGCTACTTAGTATGGAGTTCCTGGACCAGTTTATCAGGGTCAACCTGAGAGTGTGTTAGAAGCACAGATGCTCAGGTCCCTCCCCATGCCCACTGAGTCCCAATCTTCATTTTCCCTGTGGATGTCTGTGTAGTGCAAGTTCACATTAGAATATGAGACTCTCTACAAGGTGTATGGCCTTCTTAGAATGCAGCTGGAAATGTCCCCGAGTCCAGGACCTCCACAGAAAATGTGGCATGGATGGTGGGTTGCCGGATTGGGAAGGCGGGACAATCAAAAGAATGAAGTCACAGGAAGGTGCCAAGTACCACCAAGACTGATTATGCCAGAGCCAAAGATGTCGTTTCCCTCCTCTGCCACCTTTAGACATGTCTGTGGTTGGCTCTGAATACCCACCATGATTCCTCATGTGCACAGACTCTGCCATGTGTCCTTCCAGATACTTTCCAGCACCACAGTGGGGAAGTCTCCAGAAGCATTGAGAACTTCATCAATAGGTACTAGAGTCCGCTGTGTCTTATAGAAAGGGAATGAATGGGAAATAGCAAAGGAGACATCCAGGAAAGGAAAAGGAAGGGAGGGTGGGAAGCCATCTGAGACCATGCAGAATAGGTAGGATGGCAAAGACTACCTCATTTACTCCTTTTCCTTTATTCACTGAACAATAGTCATTATCCTGTGAACTAAGTCCTGCCCTTCAGGAACTTTCTATCTACTGGAAACAAATAATTTAATAGTAGTAATGTGCTGCTTTTGTTGGGCAAAATAAATAAAAGCAAACACATTTCAAGCATGTGTCATGAAGACTGTCCTGACCTAGATTAGGATGAGGAGGTGGTGGGTACGGGCAGAGAAATACACTTATGTGCTCAGTATCAAGGAGGCTTCTGGCACAGCAAGAACTGGGTACACTCTAGACCCATGACAGTCCAATAGCCTCTAAACACACATGGCTATTGGGTACCCAGTGGCTCATGAGAGTTTATCTTTACAACTTGCATGTATGAGAAGGACCTAGAAGATTCGTGAAGCACACTTCTGTGTGTGTCTGTGAGGGCTTTCTTAGAAAGGATTAACCAATGGGGGAAGACTTGCCTTGAGAGTAAGTAGCATGATCTCCTAGCTTATGTACCTGATGGAATAAAGTGAGATCCAGAGGAATACCTGTGAGGCAGGCATTCTCTCTGCTTCCTGACTACCATGCTGTGAGCTGCTCTGCTCTGCCATGATGGATGGTAACCTCTGAAACTGTAACTATCCCTGCTGCTAAGTTGTTTTGCTCAAGTATTTTGTCACTGTGAAGAAAAACTGCCTGGCACATGGCTGGTCTTAAGTGAGATGTGATGTAAATAGACAGTCCACTCTGGAATCTAGAAAGTCAGGATCTTAAGGCAAATTTGTATGAAGACCAAGAACCGGGGAAAATGAGTCTCAGAGATATATAATTCACCCAAGTGGTTCCATCTCAGGTCCACTCATAAAACCCACTTCCATCTTCTATGTACACACCATTCTGGGCAGGTGGTCTCAGTCCCTCAGCAGCACATGGACTTCTCCATATGGTTGTTTTGAGTCCTTAGGACATGGTAGCCAACTGCCTGAGAGCACGGGATCCCAAGAGCAAGACAGGAGTCACATGGTTGTATATGGCCAGGCCTCGAAGTCAAGCTCTGCAGTGGCTATTGTAATTACAAAGCAGCCCTGCTCAGCATGGGACGGGAGTATCCAGGCCAAGAAGCAGGTGTCTTTGGGGCCATCTTAGAGGATGGCTCTCCAGTCACTGACACCTTCACACCACTTGAAGCCCCACTCTTCTCTAAGAAAGTGCTCTAGGGACTCGGTAGATGGCTCAGTGGTTAAAGATACTTGCAAAGCCTGCCTTACCAGTGTTCAATTTCTCAACCACCCACATAGAGCTGGATAGGCACTTACTTGTAGTATTAAGAGATCCTGGTATGCCCATACACACACACATAAATAAATAAATAAATAAATAAATAAATAAATAAATAAATAAAAGTTTAAAAAAAAGAAGACATGTTTCCAAAACTCTAGAAGCCTGGGTACAAAGACAGAAACCCATTTAACCTGTTATTTCTAAAAATGAACTTATTGCTTCTTGTAGTTGACAAACAAGGGTAGCATAAACAACAATAATAGCATTGAGCAGTTATTGAGGACATAGGCGGTAAGCATGTGTTTTGATTCAGTGCTTATGGAGACCTTGAGAGGTAGGCACTAGAGTGAACTGAGTGATGGGGATTGGAAAATGGCAGCCTTAGTGTGCATTCCAGCATCACCTTCAATGCCGACTCTTCTTGGGCCCATGGGCGGCAGGTACAAAGAGAGGGAATGGTTTCTTTCATTAGCTTCAGTTGTTAGACCCCCCACCCACCTCCCAAGGAAGTCCTCCAATGGGATCAGCTTGGGCTCATCACTGAGCCAATTCACAATGGCCAGGGGTGGGACATGGAGGCTCCCCTGGGAGAAAGCAAACTCCTGGTGTTGAGCAAGGGTACCTACAGTGTTGGTGAAGGAGTAGGTTTGGGAGATTTGGGAGGCCAGTGAGAAGGGAGCATGGTCCTGGGCCTGGAGTGTAGCGAGGGTAATGCTACACTCTAGGCCTCTAGCATTTCACCAAAGGCCAGGTTGATATGCGTGGTGACTGTGGCAGACTGAAGTTAAAGGCAGACAGCCACTCAGCCCTTCCCACGCCTTCTAGGTCCTGCTGTCTCCATCACATCACGTATTCACTGGGCATCGCAGTGCACAAAAGCTTCTTCAGCTTTTCCATATGAACATTTCAGGAAGGTGGGTGGATGGACTCAATGCCCGGATGAACCTGGTCAGCTCCAAGTGGCCCTGCACAGGAGAGAGTACTTCTCTTCAGCAATATTGGACTTTGTATCTTTCTTTCTCTATGGTATCTTCTACTTTCTTATTATCAAAGTGGCTTTCCCCATAAAGATCTTCAGCTAAAATGACTAACTCAGGGCCCCTAGTTATCCTGTGGCCTTGGTGCCTGCTGAGACACTGTTAGGAATCACTGAGTTCATGAGATACCAATTTAAGAAGTTCAGGCACCTGAGATTGGCAAATGCTGGGCCCCAAAAGAGTGGAGAAAGGGGATCAGGTTGGAGGAGATGATGATGGGGGAACAGCAGCTTTGCTCAAATCACCAGAAGCTTAGAGTTTGATATTTCCCTTCTTCTCATCGTCCTGTCTCTCCTCCCCCTTCACACTTGATGCTGAGTGGCAGATACTTCTTGGGGTTGAAGACTATCCTGGCTCAATACATTTTCCCCAAATGAATTTCTGCTTTAGAAGCTAGCCATTTGTAAATATTTGATGAAAGGAGAGACATTAAAGCCAGGCATGATAGTGCACAGCTATAATTCCTATACTTGGGAGAATGAGGCAGGAGGATTTCAAATTTGAAGCCAACTTGAGTTATATAAAAAGACCTTATATCACAGAAATTAAATAGTATCATCATAGCACAGTTTTATAAACAGATTTTAATAGGAAATGGCACACTAGTTCACATACACTTATCAAATAATTAATAATTAATGGAGTAATTATAAAAGATGGTCCCTAATTTTCAAAGTCCGGAAGAGCACTCCTGCGTCCAGGTTTGCCAAGTGACCGGGCTGTCATGTGACCATATCTATAGTCAGCATGAGTGTATGGTTAGAAGCCAGCAGCCTCTCTATTTTAAGTAGTCCCTTTTTTGTCTTACCTGAGTACCCTAAATACACACTCAGCCCCCTCCAGGTTCCCACCCAAATACACAGACACAGTTAGAACCATTTATGAGGACGCAGGGGTGTTAGATGCTCCCCCTGATTTTCCTAAGATATTCCCTTTTTTGCCCACAGAACAGTTAGACCACGCGGTCTCCTCACAGGTCTGTCCTCGCAGTAGGGAGCTGACCTTTCATGTCTTGGAATAGAGCAGAAGAACAGGATGGCATGGCCCAGCTGGGAATAGCACTTGGGAAAAGGCCACAGACTCCAGCGCACGCTCACAGCACGCACGAGGGATGCTGCCAAGAATATAATTATCCAGAAATGCAGAAGGAAGAGGCTACAGGAGGGAAGGAACGGAGAAGAGCAGGAACATAGAGACAGAAGGACTGGCAGAAGTGGATCGGTTCTACTATGATGGGCAAAGGGCCTCTCAGTGATCTAGTGAGCTGTCACTGGGAAGTGAGGGCTGGGAGGCAGCAGACCAGGCTGGTCTGTGAACTAGAAGCATCTAAGAAAGCTGTCCTGTCTGATCAACCTTCCCAAAAAAGACAGATGTCTGTCTTGCTCTGCAAAACTGTAGACAGTGGCCACACTTAGTTTTCAGGTGACAGGTAGAACATCCTGCCTAGAGGGAAGCGGAGGAGGGAGCTGTTCAGTTCTCACTTCTCTCCATGAGTCAAATCTTCCTGCCTCCCTGCTCCTCAGAGGGGACTTGGTGACAGGAACATAAGATGGGCCACAGTTGGCCTGAGGAGGAACCGCAGTGGAATGTTCTCTGCTGCGGCCTCTGAGATCTTTGGCTCAGAGATCCTTGGGCAATCACTGAGCTCACTTTGGGTTGCCATCCTTGCTGGTGTGAGTTAGAAAAGCTGGCATCTCTCCTTGCTCCAATGATGGAAGGCACAGCATGACTTCAGTGACAAGTTATGGGACATTGCTGAGCTGATATCAGGACCTCCCATCCTGAGAATGTGCCATAGGATACCCTGACACATGGGTGTGGTGTTTGAAGTGGCACAAGTGGAACCTCACCAGGGTCACAGCTGACAGGGCGTCATGGTCTCCAGAGACCCCAGGCACTGACAGCTTAGTTTATATGACAGGAATGTCTGGGAGGGTCGCAGGGAAGGGCTTAGACAGACATCTTAGGACAGCCACCACTGTGATGGACTATATTTTAAAAACAGAGACAACTGGATGTCCACTTACAAAGTAATTAAGTTGGCCCCCTTCCTCACATAAGCCACAAAAAAGTGAATCAAAATCTATCAGTGGCTGAAGAAGCTAAAACTATAAAATTCATAGAAGAAAATAGAGATGACTCTCCAATGCTGAATCAAATAAAGCCTCATTGGTCAGGACATCAAAACCATAAAGGACAAGAGAGAGAAGTCAAAATGTAGAATTTATGTGTTCAAAGGATATCATCAAGAAAGTTTCAACAGAATGAAGGGAATGCTTATAAATTATATACCTGGCAAGGACAATGTATCTAGAATCCATGAAGAACTATGACTAAAAAATCAGAGATAACCCAATTTAAAAACAGGCCAAGGACCTAAATAGACCTTTCTCCAAAGACAGCGTACTCACGGCTTCGCATCGCATGGAAGGTGCACAGTGTTATTAGCCAGCAGAGATACTGCTGAGCCAAGAAAGGTCATGAAGATAGGCTGCAGAGATGAGGTTTTGTGATCAGGAGAGGGAGGCCAGGACAGGGAGTCCTTAGGTATGCACTGAGCTTGGGGCAGACTGGGTTCCAGACAGCTTGAACCATTGCTATATCAGAGGCCACCAGTCCATCCACATGCTCTAACCAGGAGGAGGAGCTTGGGATGTGTGCCTCTTCCAGGCCTGAATCTAAATACTACACAGTATCTGCCCTAGACCCCAGGGCTGCCATGATTGAGTCTGCATCTGTCACTCAGAGCTCTGAGTGAGGTCAACACCATCATCACAGCCACTTTGTGCGTGGGAGCTACAGACCGTGGGTCCAGGTGAAGTTTTGCACAACTCTTATTTTGATTATTATTCTTGGACAAGCTCTCACTATGTTCTCCAGACCAGCCTTGAGCGGGAGCTCCTCCTGCCTCAGAATGCTGGATACCAGACTCACACCACTACACCCTCCATTGCCAACTCCTGGTGGCATATGCTTCCAGAGAAGGATCTTCAAACACAAACTTAGGAAGGAAGAGAGGAGTCATCAGCTCATCCCTCTCTGCCCTAGGACCATGGCATCAGAGGACACCTGTAATTCCCCAGGATGTCCAGGGCAGAAGCAGAGATGGGAAGAGGAGGAAGCACCCACTGAACATCAATCACTCTGTGTGCTGGGGGAACATGGAGGAGTGGTGAGGAAGATGAGTGAGAGGCAGGGGGTGCCTCCCAAGGTCCCCACACCTCATGGCATCTTGCCTATAATTCTAGCACTGGGTAGGATGCTCCAGCAGTAACCAGAAGGCCCTAGTACTATGGTTGCTGCTCCCTGGGGGTGCTCTTCTTCCCCCTTCTCCCAGGGCAGTCAGAATGGGTGAGGCGCAGGAAACACATCTATCCAGTGCTGACCCAAACTGGAAAGGTCTCAGCAGATATGTACTGAGTTTTGGGAGAAGGCAGTGATCAGAAACGTGGAGAGTGGGCAAGACTCAACTCCCAGCCTAAAGGGCTTCCTGTTGACAATTTTATAAGTGGGACTGAATTGTGCATTCAAGTTGCAGAAATTATGTAAAATATTCCTATTAACCCTTCACCCAAAGGCTCTAATTGTAAACATTTGACTAAATTTCCATTTCCATAAAGAAATAAATACATGTGTGACCTTCCCCCCTCAAACCCCACCAAAATAAAACTAAGCCAGGCATATGGCCCATGTCTATAATTACAGCATTAAATAGAGGCAGTAGGACCAGGAGTTCAAGGTCAGTCTCAGCTACATAGAATGCTCCAGGTAAACCTTGAGCCACTCAAAAAAATTAAATTAAAAATTAAATATATATGTATATATACACACAAATATTTATAGTGCATAAGGCAAATAGATCTACAGATACAAATACAAACAAATGTATATGTATAAGTGTACATATAAGTACACATACACACATATATATATATATATATTGTCACAGGCTATATCTGTTTATACTAAAACCCACGGTCTCTCCCTTTCCAGTTCAGCCCTGCACACTCACCAGATCCTCTACTTTCTGGGGTTGTCACTCCTTTCTCTTCAGTGACAGAGCCGACTTCCACCAGGTATGGATATTGCTATTCACTCAAGCCAGAATACACAGCAACTCAGAGTCAGAATTGTTAAGTTTCTCATCTACAGAAAAGAAGAAAGAGACTAAGGGAGAGAAGGGGAGGGGAAAAGAACGGGGTGGGGGAATCTTTCTAGAGTCCTTGAGTTCTTTTGTTCTTATTCCGTATGATGGTCTAGTCCCTGGGCCTTAGCGCCCTTCACAGATGCTTCACATTTCACTCAAATACACTCAATTTGCTTCTACTTGTCTTTCTCTGTAAGATCCAAACCCTAGTCCCTCAATGGTTTTCTTTCTTTTCTATCTATCTATCTATCTATCTATCTATCTATCTATCTATCTATCTATCTACCTACCTACCTACCTATCTAGTTATTTATTTACAGGGAGAGAGAGAATTGGGGGCACCAGGGCATCTTGCTACTGCACAGTAACTCCAGATGCAAGCACCACTTTGTGTGTCTGGCTTTACGTGGGTACTGGGGAATCGAATCCTGGGCCAGCAGACTTTTCAAAGGAGTACTTTAACCACTGAGCAATCTCCCCATCCCATCCTTTTATGTTTGTTTGTTTAAGAGAGAGACAGACAGGCAGAGAGACAGAGTGAGTATCGGTGCACCAAGGCCTCCCGCCACTGCAAACAAACTTCAGAGGCATGCACCACCTTGTGCATCTGGCTTTATGTGGGGACTGGGGATTCAAACCTGGGTCATTCAGCTCTGAAGGCAAGCACCTTAACCACTGGGCAATCTCTCCATTTCCTTTCTTTTCTTTTGGGTGCATGAAACCTTTACCCTGCTCTAGATCTGGACTGTAGGCAAACAATATACTCAGAGAAGGGCCACCATTGCCCACTCAATCTCCTTCCAACCTCATTTCACTTTCCCCAGAAACTAACCAATATCATTAGTTTGTTTTATTCTTCTAGAATTGTTTGCACTAAAGAGTAAGTTCATGTCCATTTTCTTATTTCCTTTCCTTTCCTCTATAAAAAGTAGCATTTGCAGAAGTCACCCCTGAAGTCTAAAGAGTTCACCCTTTTTCCCCAGCTGCACAGAACTTCACTGGGTGGATGCCCCATCCTCACATGGCCTCTCACCTCTCATAGCTGTATGTTTACATTGCTTCCAGTACCACAGTGGAGCACTGTGTGCACCTGCTGTTACGTTGTAGGAATGCCATACACCTTCATGGGTTATGTCTCAGGAAATATTAGAATTAACCCCATGTACTGTGGAAAACTCAAAAGACTTAAAACAGGGCTGGAGAGATGGCTCAGCGGATAAGGCACTTGCCTCTGGTGCCTAAGGCCCTGGGTTCCATTCCCCAGGACCCACATAAGCCAGACCCACAAGGTGGTGGCCCTGGTGTATTCTCTCTCTCTCTCTCTCTCTCTCTCTCTCTCTCTCTCTCTCTCTCTCTCTCCTTGAAAATGAATAAATTAAATGTTTTTAAAAAAAGACTTAAAACACGAGCTTGCCTGCAAAGCCTAACAACCCTAGTTCAATTCCCCAGTACCCACGTAAAAGCCAGATACACAAAGTGGCACCTGCATTTGGAGTTCATTTGCAGCAGTTAGCAGCCCTAACATCAAGCCCAATCATTCATTCTCTCTCTCTTTCTCTCTCTCTCTCTCCCCCCTCAGGCGTGGTGACTCACACCTTTAATCAAAGCACTCAGGAGACTGAGGTAAGAGGACTGCTGTGAGTTCAAGTCTAGCCTGAGACTACATAATGAATTCCAGGTCAGCCTGGGCTAGAGCAAGACTCTACCTCAAAAAAAAAAAAAAAAGAATTAAAATATAAAATGGACTATTGCTACTCACCTTAAAAGAAAAACAGGCCAAGAAGCCCAAGTTTTCAATATGGCTTCCTAGTCACCAGGGAGCAATATCATCCCATCTTTCCATTCTTCACATGCTACTTCCAGCTCCCTTCTGATGCGCCCAGCACCTGTGTTAGGAGTCACATCTATGTTCCAGGAAAAGGAAGGAATGAAAGCCAAAAATAGCCTTCACGACACTCCTGAGGAAGTGGAGGATTAAATATGAGTGCTGCCCTCGCCGCTGATTTGAGAACCTCCTCCAGGGAGTTGGTCCTACCCACTGAGGAGACTCAAAACTATCAAGGCTGAAGAGAAGAGCCTGCTGAGAGCCCAACACAAACAAGTAATCTCTCTTTTGCCATCCAAGGCTCAGAGAACAATCTGGAAGAGTGAGGCAGAAAGAGTGGAAGGAAGAGCCCCAGGGTGGGAAGGTATACTCTGAAATTGTCCCCCACCACAGACTGACTGGTGCAATCGTGACCCCACAGTGAATACCAATAACCCCACTGAGAAGGGTCCTCAGTGGAATAGGGATAAGAGAGGGGACACAAGAGTATAACCTGATGGTGATATATAATATGCAACATATTCATATATTCAAGTTCCAAATAATTTCTTTTGAAAAAAAATAGCCTTCCTCAACCATCACTTTTTAGATGGAGATATCTAAAACCTCTCCCAATGACTTGCATTTACAGCTGCTTGTCCAGAATTTAGTAACACTCTAAGGAGGTTGGGAAAAGTGGTCTTGGAGTTGGCCACACTAATGGCCTCAGTGACTAGGTCAAAGCTCCTCTGATGAGGAGGGGGAAGTTGTGGCAATGTCCTCCACAGACTACCACCATCAGGGCTTCTCCTTCTATCTCTACTCTGCAGCCAACAAGCCTTTCCTTCACCAGAAGTGACAAAAAAGCCACCTCTACCAGGAGCACTTGAGAGCAATTTGAGGAGCTCTCTCAGAATACAGAACAACTATGGGACCCTCACACCTCAGGCCTGGTCCCCTGAGAGTGCCCTGGTGATGGTACACAATGTGAGCTGCCAGGAGGACCTCTGCTTTCGTGAAGAGGAAACGATCCAATCCTCAACAAATGCAAGAGAAAAAGAAATGTCATTATGCCACCAGCGGTGAAAGAAATGATGCTTTTTACATTATCAAGAGACTCTAAGCGATGTCTGCATTCACCCCTGGCCAGGCAAAGACTGCCTCCCAAGTGGTATTAAGGACACACTTAGTTTAGGTGTGAGGTTGGGACCAGAGGCTGTGGAGAAATGATGTTTGGTTGGGTGGACTTCATTGAGGCTCAGTTGTTGAACCTGGGCTCCCATGGTCTCATGAAGACAGGCTCTGGGCCCTGGAGTCCCATGGAGCCGAGCCCACATGTCGCCTTTCTGTGTGACAACATAAAATTACTTCACTTCTCTGGGCCTGTTTTCTCATCCACACATTGCTCACTAACATGTAACCGATGCAAAGAATGAAATGGGTCATGGTAGGAGGGAGTGATTCCTTGCTTTTGTTTTGTTTGTCACTTCTCTCTTTGAGACAACATCTCACTATCTAGCCCAGGCTGGCTGTGAACTCTCCATCCTCCTGCCTCTGCCTTCTCAGGTGCTGGGATGACAGGCATGTGCCATCACACTGTGGCTGGTGAGAACGCCCTTGTCACGGAGGACCCCATGTCTTTCATCATGAAGGCTGCCTTACCGTTCTGCTTGCCCAACAGGTTTGAGAAAGGAGCAGGCAGGCACCTTCCCAAGCTTGAACTCCCTGCAGAGGAAATGGGCTTCTGACCTGTTTTATGACAGAGCCTCAGTGGTTCCTGGTCACCAGGTGGGAAGATGTCAGTTCCTCTGCTCCTGTCTGACCCTCCTGGCTCGCTCTGTAGCATTCTGTCCCCAAGGACTGTTCACTTTCTTCTTCTCAAGACTCCTGTGATGTCTCCCTAAAATTAAGTGCTGTCCACTCACCCCTGGACATGCAGCCCTTTTCCATTTACTGAGCACCAATCTGTCCCTGTACCTCATAGATGTTCTCTCTGAGCCCCTCATAACCTACCCTGGGTACACGGAGCAGATATGATCATGCCTGCTTTCCCAAAGAACTGAACTCAGCAAAGTTAACAGGCTTGTCCAAGGTCACAGAGCCTGACAACAGCATGCCAACCAAGCTTAGAGCTGAGCCAGTCCTGCAATTCAAAAGCTGGGCTCTAGCACAAGGTCAACACCAGAGCTAGATGGGCAGGGAGGGACAGGTAGCCTCTGCTGGGGCCTCCCACTGAGGGAGATCCTCCTACAAGAGACCCATAGGTTCAAGTCCAATGATGGCCCTGGTCATAGCCTCCTCTCCTGTGTCTAATTTTGGCCTCTGTGCCAGAGTCCAATCGGTTTCTGCCAGCCCTTGGAGGCTGAGGTAAGAGGTAAGTTCAGGAGCCTAACTGAGCTATATAGATAGAGTGAGTTCAAGGTTGGTCTAGAAAACTTAGTGAGATCTCAAAAAAACATAAAAACAGTTTAATTTCTAACTGCTTCCCCATAAAGGAAAGTGGAATTTGGGCCCCTGCTAAATAAGCGACTACAGGCCTGCTGAACCCCTTTGCAGCTTGGGGAGGTTCGAGCACGTGCACGAACACATCCCTCCCATGGGGCAGACCTGATGAATGGTTGCCAGCCTCCAGCTCTTACCCAGGCCAACCTGGGCCACTAAAGTATACTCATGACTAGTCTGAGACCCATGGTCATGGGTGCCTCATTTTAGGGGTGGTTTTTGTTTTGTTTTGTTTTTTAGAAAAGGCAAGAGGAAATTTGGGTCTGTAGCTGAATGGTAGAGCCCCTGTTGAGCAGGACCTAGGCCTTTGTTTAACCCCTGGTACCAAAACCATCCAGGTAGAATCTGTGCCCAGAGCCATCAGATTCTCTTGGGAACTTGAAGAGATGCAGGGAACCCTTGGGAACCCCATTAGTGCACGTTAAAGTTTGTGAGCCTCCTGAAAGATATTAAAGACATGGAGATCTCCCTACTGTAGACCCCAGGTTCAGAAAACACCTTTCAGGGTTGAGTTCCTTCACAAATGAAAAACAGTTCTGCAGGTGGAAAAGTTTGAGAAATGTTACATGCCAGGTTCTGCCCCAGAGGACAACAAACACACCCGCACCTCAAATGCCCTGATAAGTTATGCATTACTGGAACAGGTTGTCTTTTGTTTAACTACCTCCCTAATTTATCTGACTACGAAATCCTCTTTCGTAGAACACCCAAGTGGAGACTGTATCTTGAGAAGCACCGCCCTTTCTTGGAGGAGAGGCAAACACAGGCCCTTACATTATCTTTAGGAAAAGACAGCTGAGGTTCCCACATAACATTACAGTTCTGAGACCTCAGGATGTACAAGTCAGAAGCCTATTTTAAAGTGACAGGGAAGTTGACATCAATTACCTTGAACTAGAGTCACACCCTTCTATTTCCAAGATTTCAACCTCCATTCCCACGGTCTCCCCAACTCAGCATGACCAACCCCATGTCATTGCACAACACCAGCCTCCTGAGCACCACCAATGTTCTCCCAGGCCCCAGGACATTTTCTTCATTTCTCCATTCTTTAATCCTCTCCTCTCCCCCATCACCCACAGGAGCCTGGCCCCAACATTCAGTCAACTGCCAAGTTCATTAGATTGTATCTGTCCTGTCTGTTCAGTCTCCCAGCCCTGCTCCTGCCCACTGTGACTCACCTGGCCTGCTGCCCCCAGCCACCTCCTGCCTGTCTCGTCTTTCCTCCTCTCTGGACCTGGTAGGGTGGCTTAGTCATGCACGTGTTTCTGTCCTTCACTTGATCAGATCCAGCCACGTGCTTTGCTCCATTTCTCATGACAATACTCCGCTTTGAAGACAAGGAATTTCAGGCCCTGAGAAGTGGAGTGATTGGGCCAAGGGTGCATGTCTCTTAAGCAGCTGCTGGGGGATTTGGGGTTAGGTGGCATGGCTCCTGTAGCTGAGTACTTTGCCCTGTAGGGGTCTGGCCCTTGCCCAGGCTTGGCCTTGCCTCCCTGTCCCTGAGTGACTTCCACGGCTATGCCAGGCCCAACCTCTATGGTGGAGGGCGACCCTGTCTCCAGCTCCACTGGCCATGTAGTCGTGAAAGCTCTGCTTATACTACAGGAGGTATCTGTAAGGGACAAAGTTGCAGAACTTTGGGGTCCCCACGTGCCTCACCCTTCCCCTGGTCCTGCTGTGCCCATTTTCCATTCTGGTCATCTTTTCCATGTCCACCTCAGAAGCAGTGTGTGCTGTAGGGAGGTGTGACCTCTTACTGATGAGAAAGGTGCAGTGCCTAGAGGGAAAGCCATGTGCTCAAGTGCCACTTGCACGGAGGGCATCTGGAAGGGACAGCAGGAAGCACGAAGGCCCTGGAAGTGAGGAAGGTGGGGGGCTGTTCCAGGTCAACAAGGAAACAAGGAGTTGGACTTGTTCAAAGTGTGGGTCACAGACACAGGGAATATGGAAGACACCAGCTGCTGGACAGGTCAACGTGGGAGTTACCAGAGGAGCAAAGGGCTTTGCCTCCAGGGTGGGGACAATGTGCATCTGCCACATCAACAGGGCAACCCTGGATGTTTGTCAATGACAAAGCAGCAGGGAACCCGGCACGGATACCCAGGCAGCATGGGCCTTGCTCTGATGCATTTTGGCTTGAAAGCTTGGCCCCAGAAGTTCCAGAAAGCCTTGGGGCATGGGCAGAGGCCCAGGATGCACACGTGAGGTAGCATTGTAGGGGTGGGGTCTCCGGCTCTACAGGAGGTGACACCAAGAGGCAAGTCTAAAGAGAGGGCTTTCCCAATGGCACCCAGTATGGAAAGGCCTCCCCTCTCTTTCCTGTTTATGTGAAAGTACATCTCAACTTGACCATCCTAAAGCACGCAGGTGCTTCTGCTAAGCAAGACCTGAACGCCCAAGCTCTCTCCCATCAGTTAGCATCCAGACCTGCAAAAAATCACTGATCCCTTAATGGGTTGCTGAACCACCCAGCTCACCACCCAGCTAACTCCTATCATGCCCTGGGTGTGGCCATCTGGGACATCTGCCTGACCTCTCCTGACATGTGTCCTCCACCCAGAAGCGATCAGGTCCACACGCAGCCTTACATAACCAGCCTCTCGCCTGTGCTGTACACCTCCTTGGCCTCCCTGATGAGGTCATTGCTGTGGTCACAGTGGTGCCCGTGCCCGTGTCAGTAACTATAGGTGCCATGAAGTAAAAGATCTAACAGGGCCTCCCGAGGTCTTCTAGCACCCAACACCTTAGTAACCTAGTAAAGACATCACAAGCTGCCTCACCAGGCACATACAGCCACTTGGTCTTTCCACAACTTTATTGTAATATAATACATGTAACAAAACTTATCGTTTTAATGATTACACAATATACAACTCAGTGGCATTGGCTCAATCATGATACACAACCACCTACCAAGGTTCCAGGAAATCCCACACCCCTTAAACAACTCTCCTTTCCCTCTAGTCCAGCCTTAGGTAACCATTGACCTGCTTCCTGGGTACTGTGGACTTTTTATATAAAGGAAATCATAAAACATGTGACCAACTGGGACTGAATTCTTTCCTTTAGCATGTTTTGAGTTTCACCTCTGTGGTTGTATATTGTTGCAGTTACTTTTGAGTTGCTGGAACAAAACACCCTACCAAACGCAGATGATGGGAGGAAAGTTGTTTATTTTTAGCTTATGGTCTTGAAGGGAAGCTCCATGACAGCAGGGGACAGGATAGCATGAGCAGAGGCTGGATATCACCTCTGCCATGGAAAGGTGGAAAACAGCAGCAGGAGAGTGAGTTAAACACTGTCAACATTAAGCCCACCCACAACACACTTCCTCTAGCAAGGCTCCAGCTCCCAAATTACCATCAGCTGGAGATCAAGCATTCAGAACACATGAGTGTATGGGGATGCCTAATTCAAACCACCGCATATGTATTAGCACTTTCTTGCTTCTATGGATGATATTGACTGTAGAGACACCCTACATGTCATTTCTCCATTGATGGACGTTTGCATTGTTTCTTTCTTCAGACTTCTGTGAAGAGTGTTTCGGTGTACGTTTGTATATAACTTGTTTGCTGGAGTGCTTAGGATCAAGTTCAAGTCCATACATATACCATGTGAGCACTCTACAACTAAACTTCATCCACAGCATCCCCTTTTTTTTGAGTTAGGGTCTGGCTATGTAGCTAAGGCTGGATAGCAACTCACTATCCTCAAGGCTGTCCTCAAACTTGCCATCCCCTGCCTCTGCCTACCAAGTGCAATGCAAGCATGTACACCACATATATATGTTTGTATTAGCACATTATTTTCAGTGTTGTTAGTATATGCCCAGAAGTAAAACTGCTGAGTCATATAGTAATTCTATGTTGAATATATTGAGGAACTGCCAACTTTAATTAACTTTTTTTTTCAAATGCATACCTCTGTATAAAACACACAGAAAATGCAAGCACACAAGAAAGTCCAAGATCGCCTCTAGTCCTGCCACTCAAAGTTATTATGACTTTTCTTAATGTTTTCCACTCAGAATTTTTCAGAGTGCTTAAATATGAGTATGTCTGTGCCAGGCTGGGAATGTAGCTCCGTGGGTAAAATGCTCACCTATCAAACCTGAAGCCCTGGGTTCAATCCTTAGCACCATATAAATTAGATCTGGTGGTGATGCACACTTGCAATCCCAGCACTTGGAAGGTAGAGGCAGGAGGATCAGAAGTTCAAAGGTCATCCTTGGATACATAGTAAATTCAAGGCCAATCCCAGGCTACATGAAACTGAGTCTCAAAATAAAAATGTTTATACAAACATAGGGTTGCAGAAATGACACTTAATGCCACGTTTTATCGCCACCTTCTTGATGACAGGCCTAGTTTAAAAATCATACCCTTCCTCCTTCCCTGGTTTACTTTGCTCCTTGGCATTCCCCTCACTCACCTCTTTTGGATGGTACCTAGCTTTCTGTTCACTGCCCAGCACATGTGAGGTACACAATGAGAACTGATGAGCGAATGGATAATTTCAAATGAATGAAATCACGGCAGTTTCATATTCAGAGGGAATTCTAATTTATTTTACTTATTTTTTAAAGACAAAGATTTGCTATGGATTCCTGGCTAACCCGGAACTTGCTATGTAGCCCAGACTAGCCTCAAACTTGCAGTGATCCTCCTGTCTCAGCCTCCCGAGTACAGGAACAACAGGTGCACTCCACCACGGCCAGCTTCTCAGGAGTTTTAAATGTCTTTGCTTTATGCTGCAGCCATGGCTGCTTGCTTCATTCCCTGCTGGAGGTCATCCATGGCCCATGGCACACTTCTAAATCCCCACCCTAAGTGTGCATGCAGTGCCCAAGAATGCCATTGGCTGGGGTCAGGGTCCCCAGCTACCCTGGAGCCTCCTACATTTCTTTTATAAGGAGGTCCCTCATTTCCACCCCTGGAAGGATTTGAGGAATGAATCCTCTAAACCTCCACTAGCCCAGAGTCCATTAGGCCCCAAATTCAGAACATGTTTCTTGGGAACTCCAAGCAAAGCCAACGTCCCCAGAGGGAGACCCCATCTCGGCCTCCACCTCCCCCGCCCACAGTAGAACAGCTCTCCCAGAGCCTTGTCACAGGCCACTGCGGCTCGTATTAGTTACAGATGATGGCAATTAGAGGCCGCATCTCCCTGGCTCCTGGTAGAATATTGAGACAGAACTATAGCTATTTTAAGATTTTAAGCAGATTTATACTTAGTGCTTCAAAGAAAGCCAGCCAGCAAGGAAAATATGGTAACTGTTGCTTTAAATTATAGCTATCATTACTTCAAAAGGATATTCAATCAGAGACCACTGAAGACTAAAACTATTTACATCTCCTGACACTTAAAAGCAGGCGAGCAGTTTCAGCCTGTCAGCCCTGGATATGCTGGCTACAAAGAGCTCGGGGCCTCATTGGCCTGCACAGCAAAGCATGCCTCCTCGGGGAGCAGGAGGAGGAGGCATCCTGGGAGTCCTTTGGCCTCCAGATTCCGTCCATCTCTCACCATAGCCTTAGAAGGATTTGGGGTCCTTGATGCATAGATCTGCTCAGGCCCTAAACCCTGGAAAAAGTTGCTCTCTGTAAGGTAGGAAACAGGCCCCTCTGTTGGACTCTGGCTTTTAGGGTCCTGCCCTGCAGGAATCTTATCTCATACTATTAATGTAAGTCCCAGGACAGGACTGTCCCCCACTTCGTCCTGGGCTGCATCGCATGAGCTGGATTGGAGGGGTGGGTTATGAATCTACTGGAATCAGAGCCACCATGGTGAACAGTGAGGGCTCTGGAGACAGACTTCTGTGCGGGTTCAGGCTTTTTAATTGATTTGCCCTGTGACCTTGGACAAGCCACTTTACATCTTTAAGACTCAGCTTCCTCAGTAAAGCTGGGGTGATTCAAGCCCCAACATGAGGCTTTTTATAGAGCAATGCTACACACTGTAGCAAATACCTCTTACTGTCACAATGACATGATCAACTAGAGGTAGGCGTATCTGACAGGAGGGCATTGTGATCAGCTGGGTGGCTTGGACTCCCTCCATCAACTCCTAGGTTTTGGGGTTCCCTGATAGCCCTAGGAGAGGGGAGGAAGAGGCAGAGTAAGGGGTCCTCAGGATAAGAGATGAGTAAGGTTCCACATGTTGCTGACGACCACCCTGTGAGAAGCCTGGTGTCTTGGGTCAAATGTCCTCTGACATGCTGCTGTAGCCCCTGGGTCCCTGCATCAGTCACACCCCCAAAAAGTAAGGTTTATGGGCATAGGCCTCATGTCTGCTGCTCACAGCCACTTTCTGGCACACAGACAGGTTCTATACACACTGGCCAGAAGAACTGAACAGTAAAACCCAGGACATTTCCCCCCATGACAGATATAGATTAGCAAATGCTCCTGAGCAGATGATTTGTAAAGGCTAGTCATGGAAAGACACATTGTCACACCAGAAGCTAGCCCAACTGCCTTCTTGTTTCTGCAAATAAGTTTTATTGGAATGCAGACCCACCTGGATGCAGGAGAGGCTGGGGAACTGAGTTTCTGAGCTCAAATGCTTAGTGATCAGGGAGCTATCGTCGACCAGGAGTTCTTCCTACAGTGTTGCTCACTGGTGTTAACATTATTTTAACCCACAAATGAGACACAAAGGGTCCTGGGCAAGGTTACAGCTCTGAAGTGGCAGTAATGTAGGACTCTCCTGGCCTCTGACACCCCTTGGAGAGCCAGGAGAAAAAGCTACCAGAGAAGTTTGAGTTTGGCTAGGGACTCAAAAGTTTCCCTCTCTGAATATCAGAAAACAAGTATTTTGGGCCTGTGTAGTTTCACAAAATGAAGGATCTTCTACTGGTTTCTAGAACCTTCCTCACCTGTGCTTTCCATTAGGAGCCCAAGTTTGGATCCTGCCCTCTTGGTTCAGAGCTTTTCTCCAACTCACAAGCGTCCCAGCAAACACTGGGGCTGTGTAGAGGTCTGGGTTTGGGGTGGTGCCCACCTAATCCTTTCAGGGAACCGTTCCTTCTCCCTGTCCCCACCCCTCATTCACTCAATGCAGTCTGGGTAGGGAAACTGACCATTTCTTCTCTTGTCACACAGGACTGGAGCAGCTTGAGCAGACACAGACTGGGTGGAGTTCTGGGAGGACAGGCAGTGGCGGGGAGAAAAGTCAGATGATATGTATCACCTGGACAAGTCACTTCCCTCTCCAGGCTTGCAGGTCCTTGCCTCAGCCATTCATGTGGGGACATAGGTGAGTGTAAAAGTCTGAAAATGGATGTGTTTCCATCTCTTTTTCTGATAGAATTTCTTTATTCTCATGAGAATATCCCCTCAGGGAACAGTGGTCCTTAAGCAAATCTTGATTTCTGGCTGCTTTCAGAGAAGGGAACCACAGATGTAATGGCATCAGATGTCCCTAATTATCAACCCCCTTCAACCTCCCAACCTGCACCAAAGAGCCAAAGCTAAAGGTGAGGCTGCTGAGCCTCAAGCCAGTGAGTCAAGGGACAAAGGAGATGGACAGTAGTGACAGCAGGGAAGATGGCTCCCCACACAGAAGGACCCTAGATAAGAGATAGAAGTGGGGACATTTGCTGTCCTCTCCCCGCCTGTGCCTCACCCTTGCCTCTGCTCTGTGGACCGGGAAGCAGATGCTAAAGGTTAGAACTGGTCCATGTGCCCTCCCCCACCCTCCCCCACCCAGACCTCATACCCACAACACAGAGTAATAGTAGAGTTGGGCCCATGGGAGGCAAGAGAACCCAGGTGGGCAGAGGAAGAAGGGAGCAGGGCATTGTTCTCCTGTTCTCTCCCTATGAGGCACCAAAGACAGGCTGTGGACCTCAGCAGAGGGCTGAGTTAGAGCTTCAAGGTCACAGCCCTCCTTATCTACCTCTCTCCCCCTCTGCCCTTTGGTCTGGAATAGTGGAACTCACTGCCAACCCTGGAGTGTCCCTTGGTGTGTAACAGTGCCTTTTGAAGGCCTCCCTTGAATGACTCTGACTGTCCCCAGCTGAGGCTCTAACGGATCCGTGCAGAGCATCATCAGAGAGAGGCCACATCCTCCAGGGGTGGGGCACAGGAATGGAGGGGGAGAAGCCTTTCCCCTACACGAGGTCAGAGAGCCAGGCATGCAGAGAGCTATAGCCATAGATCTTTCTAGTCAAGATGCTAGGAGCATCAGCCCGAGTAGTCCTGAGGGACGGATGTAGCCAGCTCTTACCTAATCTTCCTGCCACCCTGGGGGATTTTCTCTATGTCCCTGGATCATAAAATACTCACCTGATTTAGGAGGAAATGGTAACATGAGATGTGGCTTTGGGAGCACTTTGCACTAGACAGTCCTCATGATAAGTCGTGGAGGATTTAAAAGGTTGCTGACATTTTCCGTTATGTATCTTTTCATTAGAGGTAACTATCACTTTAAGCAAATTGTTTCAGGACCTGGAATGCAGCAATAAGTGGTCTAATTAGTGTAGGTTGTAATTTTGGAAGGTTCATTATGTCACAGACATTATGACTCCTGGGTATTACTAAAGGACTCATTTGTAGCCCTCGAAATGATTTTCTCATGAACACACATAATGTCATCCATAGAACTAGATTGGAGCCTTAAAGTAATTTGATGGATAGAAACTCCAGCTTTCTTGGGGGCTACTTTTCAAGACAGCCATAAATCAGTGAACAGATAGTGTATGTGTTAAAGGAAACCCCAGTTCTAACTAGAACAACCCTTTCAACTCTATTACCCAACATCAAGTGAATTACCTAAGGAAATAATAACCAAGCATCCTGTCATGTCTAAATATTTTCAATCCCATGGAGTTAGGAAGCCTGAGACGTCTAGCATGGAGATTTTTTCTTTTGTACCATTAGTCCTCCAAAGAAAACATACCTGTGATATCCATATTCATAAGAAAAAAATCACACGTTTATTGTTATTACATCACTGGGGCATGGCAGAGGCTAACTAGTTGCTATCCATCAACATTTTCCCCCATTACCTTTTGGCCACCCAACTGGACTACATTTCCCAGGCTCCCTTGCACTTTAATAGCCATGTGACTGAGTTCTGGTTTGTAGGCAGAGCTGAAATCCTATGCTGGCTTGCCCTCAGACCTCATCATCACCATGCTCCTTGCTTACTCTTCCTGCCACCTGCTGTCAGAATGGGGAGCCCTGGTGGGAATTAAGGTGCAAGGGGAAGCCAGGACACTGACCACGGCTCGGGGCTGAGTCCTTTCCTGCCCACTGTCAAGTGTCTGTGATGAGAATTAAAGTTGTGTGTGTTGAGCCACAAAGCATAGTGAGCAGACAGGTGGTTCTCCGTGAAATTGGTCCTACCAGCTTAGAATATGTGGGACCATCTTACAAAAGAAGTGGGTTTCTTGTTCAGTCTTCCAAATATTTTAAAGAGAATTCACCAAACTTAACTTCCAAAACGTCCTTCTTACAAACATTCGCAGACACGGTCAGTGTGGACACAGGCCGGTTCTGCTCCCCACTAGCAGAACTTGTTTCGATGGCACCAGAGGATGGAGGTTCTGTGCTTTTCAGACTCTGTGGCTAGAAAGATGCAAGATTCGGATTGGTCAGGCTCTGGTCATGTGTTCTCTCTTAGCTCTAAAACTAGAGCCCTTACCTGAATAAAACAGACTGAAGGTAGAGAAGGGAAACCAAGACCCTGCTGTCAAAAGAAAAGGGGACAGATGCTGGGCAGGTTAAAACTAGAAACTCCACACACTTGGACGAAAGAAAATTCTAGGGACTTTCCTAGTACTAGAGAGCCAGGAAGGGCAAGAGAATGAACCACCCTCTGTTATTTCAGCTTTCTCCCCCCCCCTCGCCACCATGAGAGCACAAAGCTGCACGTCCATGAGGCAGCTGTTTTGGGGTGTGACAATCCCCCAATTGCTAGCAACTGTGGATAGCTCTAACCGCGGAGGACCCACGTTCCCTAATGCATAGACCATAAACCCATCAGCTGTCCTGGGGCTGCAGAGGGATTTATAAAAGGCCATTCATCTCATTAATAATTGGTCTGCTGCCGACGTAAGTGCTTTTCTGCTGTTAACTGGAAGTATACTTTTAATGTAAGGAACTTGTTCCCACTGGCTGTCGTCCCTTCTGAAAATATGGCCAAGTAAAAGGCTGGGATTTCATAAACTGACAGGATCGCCTGGCACTAGCCAGCCTCTTCAGAGTTTACCTGTGCACCCGTTTATTTCTGACACCCAGAAAGTTCACGGACTCAACATTGGGGGAGAATTTCAAGATGGTGGCAACCACTTGGCATTTGGTTTTGTTCCACTTGGGCATTTATTATCTGGCTCCGAGCCTCAGAAGCCAGAGGTGGATGGTCTTCAGGATGGCACTTCCTAGGTGCCAGCATGGCTGCATTAAGGAGCAAGACACACAAATCCATTGTGCTTTAAATTTTTTTATTTGGAAGAAAGAGAGAGGGAGAGAGAGGGAGAGAGAGAGAGAGAGAGAGAGAGAGAGAGAGAGAGAGAGAGAGAGAGGGAGGATGGCCTGCTAAGGACTCTTGTCACTGCAAATGAGCTCCAGACACATGTGACACTTGTGCATCTGGCTTTATGAAGGTACTGGGGAATCGAACCCAGGCCATCATGCTTTGCAATTAAGCACCTTTAACCACTGAGCAATCTCTCCAGACCTCCTTGTACATCTTGCAGGTATTCTTGAGAGACACCTGCATCTCATCTTATTAAACGTTTGTTGGTCTCAAGAGGCGTCTGGGGAAGATTCTTTTGCACTCATGCACTAATCTGCAGAGTACCTTGTAGCTAGGAATGAAATGAATCCTGTCCTCGGAGAACAGTGACAATCTGCTCATGGTGAGACTTTCAGAAGAGCTTCAGGAGGGCTGAGAAATGGCTCAATGGCCAGGAGCACTTTCTACTTAGCATGAGAGCCTCTTGGGCCAAGTTCGACTCCCCAGAACTCCTATAAAAAGCTGAGTATCAGGGCTGAAGAGATGGCTCAACACTTAAGTTAAGGCACTTGCCTGCAAAGTCTAACAACCCAGGTTTGATTCCTCATTACTCGCATAGAGTCAGATGCACAGAGTGGCACATGCATCTGGGGTTTGTTTGCAGTGGCTGGAGGCCCTGGTGTGCCCATTCTCTCTCTCTCTCTCTCTCTCTCTCTCTCTCTCTCTCTCTCTCTCTCTCTCTCTCTCTCTCTCCTTACAAATAAATAAATTTTAGAAAGCTGGGCATGACCATGCACACTTGTAACCCCAGTCTGAGGGGAGTGGAGAGAGGCGGAGACTGGAGAATTTCTCAGGCTCCCCATGGAAAGCAGCTGGGTTGAAGGAGAAACCCCATCCCAAGGACACCCGCAGGTGAGTGTTTGGAGGACACCTGACATTCTTTGGCCTCCATGTGCATGCATCTACACATACACACGCATGCATCACATACCACATGCTCTACACACGCATGCATGCAAAAAATGCCTCAAAAATATTCTTCTGGGTGAGTCAGAAGTCAGAATTCCTCTGGCCAGTTCTTGAAGTGTCTAATTTGGTCCAAAGCTTGCATCAGTTACTGGACATGGATTTGGAGGGAAAAAAAAGGAGAATAATGCAGAAATCCTCATAGGATTTTTTTTTTCAGACTTGCTTGGCTTTTGCCAGGCTGTGACCTAATCCTCTAGGCTGTTGGAGCCAAGTTGGAGTCATTTAAGGCAGACTGGCTACACGCTTCGAGAGTGGCACTCCATCCCGATCACTAATCAGATGCTGGGCCTTAGACATTTCTATTTAAATAGCAGCTGTATTTTATGACCTCAAGCCTGTTGTATCCACCCTATACACATTTGCAAGTTTCAAGAAAGTCTGCTGCCTAGAGAGAATCAACCCGGTTTTGGGAGAATCAATTCTGATAACTCATTTCTCTAAACATGCCCCGACTTTATAAAGATGTTAAGCGCACTTGACATTTTTCCCTCAAACATCCAGCTGTTTCTCCTAACTGCTTCCAGAGAACTCAGACAGAAACAGGCACGCTCCAGGAGGAACTCTTGGAGAGATCCCAAGCACCTCTGGAAAACAGAAACAAGCCCTTCCTCCCCCAGCTCCGCTTGGATGGTTTCCCAGACTCTTTGTCCAGGGAAACATCTGTCCTACCTGCACAGGTGTGCTGTCAGCAGAGGGGTGGGTTTGGACCTTCTTCCCCAGGGTTGGCTGGCCATCCTGCTGCCCCTCCCCTCCCAATCTCGTCTGTAGTCAGATCCAGATGTAACGCAGATAAGTGTCTCTGATTTTTTGTTTGTTTGATTTTTAAGAAAGAAGCAAAAACGCTCGCGTGCCTTCAGCACTCCCCTTCAGTGGGGCTGAACAGGGAGAAGAGAAACCACTGGAGAACGTCACCAGAAGAGTTTGTGCTCCACAGCCTGCTGCTGACAGTGACAGACTTGCAGGCCTAGGAACATCTGGAGATACGGTGGCTGAAAAAATAACACACACCCTGCTGAGCACTTCCAGGGCCTGAGGAAGGCGCTACACTTTCCATCTCTGCTGGCCTTTCAAGGTCAATATTCTGAAGGCAAAGACTTCACTGGTACATCACATTGTCATAAGCCTTCCGTCTGTGGATTAGCTGACTCTCAATGCCTTTTGCAGTGCTGAGGCCAAGGGCAGCAGAGAGAGGGCCCCGCAGACAAACGGTGAAAGGATGCCGAAGCAAAGGTTCTGAGCATCTGAGGCTTCATCCACGTGGACAGGCCAAACTCATTCTCATGTGTTCCCTCCAAAGCTACCCAGAGGTAGGACAGGGAACAGCATGCCCATTTTATAAATGACAAAACCAACACACCACAGGTCATCAAAAGGACCCTGAGGAAAATCTCCCGTCCTGTGTTTAAGTAGCTCTGACCCAGGACAGCATACTTGCCCTATCATGGTGGCTGTCCAGAGTGGAGCAGGCAGTTACCCAAAACTCAAAATGGTGCATTTTGAATTACCATGGTGTCATGGTTTGATTCAGGTGTCCCCCACAAACAAATGAATATGTCGATCCTCAGATGATGGCAGTTTGGGTTTTACAACCTCGATGAAGCTTTGTTGTTGGGGGCGGGCTTATGGGGTTATAAGCCAGCTTCCCCTTGCCAGTGTTTGGCACACCTTCCTGCCGCTGTTTGCAGTGCTGTGGCAGAGGTGATGTCCAACCCTCTGCTCATGCCACCGTTTTCCCTGCCAGAATGGAGTCTCCCCTCGAGTCCGTAAGCCAAATAAACCCATTCCTCTACAAGCCACTTTTGTTTGGGTTCTTTCTGCGCAGCAACTAGAAAGCTGACCGCAACACATGGACACACAAGAACTTAGTGGTGATGGTGATGATGACAGTGGTGGGCATCCCTGAAATATGTATGCTTTTATAATCTTGCCCACACAAATGAAGATGGTGTGTGGACAGTGTTATGAGCCTTTGGTTTCTTCCCAAGGTCCAATATTTAAAGGTCAGAACACCCCACCCTTACCTATAGAACAATGCTCTGGTCCTGTAGGGACCAGAAGGAAGTTTCTGTTCTTAGGTTTCAGGAAACCTCTGGGTTCTCCACTGTCGACTTCACTGTCGGGCTGTTTACACAGAGGAAGACTCACCCACTTTTGGCTGATCAGAGGTCATGCAGAGCAAAGCTAACTTTCTGCGCTGAGAAGCTTTCGCCCCATCTTTCCCTTAATATCAAACATTTTTAAAGTGCACATGTGTGAATGTGTGTTTATGTGTTTGTATGTAGGGTGTGGAGGCCAGAGGTGTCATCCTCAGAAATGCTACTTATCTTTTTATTGAGACATGGTCTCTCATTGTCCTGGACCTCACCAATTAATCTAGACTGCCCAGCAAATGAGCTCCAAGGATCTGCCTGTTTCTGCCTCCCTAGTACCTCTCAGTACTCCTAGCATCTTTTTGTGGGTTCTAGGGATGGAACTCAGGCCCTCCTGCTTACAAGGCAAACACTTTACCCAGTGAGATATTTCCCCAGCCCTCTTTGATATCTGACATTTACTATGTCTTTGTGACCAAAAACCATCTACAGGCCTGGCAATGGAAACTGCTGGCAATCCCCAATGTCCATGGCTCACTTCTCCTTTGGGTACCAGGCTCCATGATGATTAGGTCATCTGACTGAGTACTGACTGGTGAAATGTGAGCAGATGTGATGAGCCTAGATGGTGAATAAGAAACAGATTCCTAGTCTGTCAAGCCACTGACCTCTGGGAGCTGTGATTTTAATACCGGCCCCACTTTGTGGTAAGCTCTGAAGCATCGACTGGGTCAGGATCACACACCTGGCTAGGAATCGTGGCTTCAACTTCTCATCCACAGCCTTTACCATCAAAAGTCCATTACAGGTGTTTTCCAGTACCTGAAGCACAACAGGCTCTCCAAAGATGGAGGGAGGGATGGGAATAGTTTAGATAGTGATTAGATTGGATGGATGCATGGATGGATGGGTGGATGGGAATGGATGGGAATGGATTGGTAAGTGAATGGATGGGTGGGTGGATGGGAATGGACGGGAATGGATTGGTAAGTGGATGGATGGATGGATGGATGGATGGGTGGATGGGAATGGATGGGAATGGATTGGTAAGTGGATGGATGGATGGGTGGGTGGGTGGGTGGGTGGGTGGGTGGATGGGTGGATGGATGGATGGATGGATGAGGGGGACTGGTGGCACAGACGGGTGCTCATTTATCTTCTAACCTGTCATCAGTTCAGAGGGAGAACTAGAAAAGGTTTGTTCTCCTGAAAGGTGGATCATATCAGTGGGCTCAGCCCAGAGTTCCCAGAGAGGTGGACAATCCTGACTGAGGCTGTATGGGCTGAGCAAGGACTCACAAGAGAATTCTTAGAGAAATTAGCCAGGAGGACTCACATGCCACCTCATTCCATTTTCCAGGAGCCACTAAGCACCTTAAGAAAGATTGAATACCAACAAGTCCAGACAACTCAGGCTGCATCTTGAGAGATGGGAGTTGGCCAAATAAGAACACCAGGTATTTATCAAGAAATGGAAGGAACTTCAGCCAGCCTGGGCCAGATCCATCCACCTGCAGCCTGCTTATTGCTCCAAGCGACACTCCACAGTGCTGAAGTGCTTGGCCTCCATCTGCCCAAGACCTGCTTTCTACAGAGCTGCAGGGCTGGGCAGGGACTCTGCTCACAGCTCTCCACAGGGATGGTCGGGCTCCCCTCCTCAGGGGGGCTCTGCCTCTGGCAAGAAGACCCTTTAAGTCTGTCTTTATGTCCTTATCAGTGCTCCACGGCAGGCCCAGGTGCCAGGCCTCATTCACTCAATTACTGTCTTCGCAGGACACAATGCTCTCTTCTGTGCACACATAGAGACACTTTCATGGCAAGGGTTCAGAGCTAAATCCTCTTTTGATATTGTCAGAAACTCCCTGCCAAGCTGACACTGTATGTTAGGGGGAAAGAGCTCCCAGGCGCAGAAAGCCGAAATTAAATTAAACAGGATATCAATACCCACTAGTTAAGGAAATGATATTTCCTTTTTTTGATTTCTCTCTCCCAGTGCTTCAGCCAAATACGCATCTTTCCTTGGCGTAGCCAATGGGCCTGGGTCTTCCAAATAAAATACCCACAGGATCTCTAGGAAAAAAGGCTTCCAGGGAGCTGGCTTGCCACCTGCCAGCCCTGAGCCTAGGTTCTTTCAATTTCCTGTACTGAAAGGGTAACCATTTAATCTTCTGTAGGTGGGGGGGGGGACTGAAACTCCAAGTGGTTCACTTGTGAGTGACATCTTTTTCTTCTTGATTTTTCTACATTTTATAAAATTAGAGATGGGGCTGGAGAGGTGGCTCAGTGGCAGAGTTTTCTCCTTGCATGTGTGAGGGCCACTAGCCCCACAAAATGAAAGACAAGAAAAATAACTCCAGATGTAGTGCAGGTCTAGGCAGGAGGACTGCAAGTTCAACCTTGGACAATATAGCAAGACCTTGTCTAGAAATAAATGAACTAATTCATTAAAAAGTAAACATTGACGACCACGTTACTACTCTTGTCCTAAAAGACAATGAGGGGAACATGGGAGGAAGTTCCTTCTCCCTCTCTTTGAGCCGGCAGTCCTGTGAAACTGCCCTATGAAGTGCTTGGCACCAGAGTGTCATTCGTAGCTATAACATTGTTGTCACGATCTTGTCATCAAAGGATGTTCACTCAGCACTTTGACTGCGCTAAGCACGTGGTGTAAATCCTTCTATCTGACCCTCACGACAACTGCATCAGGCAGGTGGCTATTCTAATCTGTGGTCTCAACATGAGGGTGCACTCATGTTGCGGGTACTAGTCTGAAGCGCCAAAAGGTGCTAACAATCTCAAGGTCAATTAGTGATAAATGGAAAAGCCAAATGTGGTATGTCCATACGGTGGAATAGTATTCAGCTTTAAAGAAGGGGGAGATTCAGACACAGGCTGCACCCATGGAATGAACCCTAAAGACATTATGTTCCTAATGTATTCATAAACCAAACACAAAGGACACAGCTCTCTGGGAGTACTAGTCACTCTCTCACTATGAATAAATACTTGAACAGAAACAAGTTCAGGAATGAAGGGGCTTATTTCAGCTTACATTTCAAGGGGATCTAATCTGGGATGGTGGGGAAGACATGGCCAGTGGTTTATCACATCTCAGCGAAGAGACAGAGGATGAACAGGAAGTGGGGCCAAGTTGTTGTATGAACTCCAGTCCCGCCCTTCCCCCCCATGCCTCACTTCCCCCAAACAATGGTCCACCTCCTGAAGGTCCCACAACCTTCTCAAATAGTGCTACCAGCTGGGGACCAAGTGTTCAAACACATGCGCCTTGGAGGTCCTTTCACATTCAAACACCAATTTGAACTTGGTTGCTAAGGGCTGGGAAGTAGGAGTGGGAAGTTGGCGTTGGGTTTATAGGTTCAGTTTTCAGAAGACGTCTTGGACAGTGTCATGACTTTATACGCTCCCATTCCTGGGCACTCAAGGTCATTCTTGTCTTGGTTAATAAGGTCCTTCCAAACTTAACCTTCGCTGAGTTGGGGAAGGAAGGTTAGACATTTTCCACTTCCTTCCTTGCCATGCTGCCGAGGCAGAGAGAGCTGCTGTGTTGGTGAGAGACTGTCCCAGTCCTAGGGACCTGCTGGCTGTCTTCTGGCTTCCTGCCCTCCTAGGAGGCTAAACAAAGGCCCAAGAAGCAGTGAGACACTCCCAGCTCACTTTCCAGGTCACTCCAGGAGCAGAAATGTCATGGGGAATACTTGAGGGAATCCAACACTTCTCAGAGTGGAAGGTTCTGCCCAGGATGGGCTCCAAGGTCAGTTTCCAGCATTAGGGATTGTATAAGGCTCTGAGAAATCCTGCAAGGGAAGCTAGCTTGGCTTTATGTCAACATTCCCTAACTAGTTGTGAGCAAAGAACCAAAGAACCTTTCATCCTCTTCCTCTGCTGAAATGTAAACCATATTAGCTTCCCAAGAGGACATGATGCTGGGCCCAGCCTTCATTTCATAAGAGAATTCTGAGTCCCAGAGAAGGGAGAGACTCCAAAGCCACAGAGCCGGGACTAGAAGCCAGACTTCTCAGCTTCCAATTCAACTTTTCATTATAAACATGGCTGTGGATTCTCACCCAATAAGAAGCCCCATGTTGGATGCAGAAGAAAACAGAAGCCCCCCCCCCTTTGAAAGTCCAACCTGGAAAATGGTTGAAACAAGGAAAGACCCACATCCTGTGCCCTCTCTGGAGCACTAGCGTTAGTTGTGGCATTACCAGTATCCAAGGTATCACCGTACCTGCCACGAACACATCAATTCTGTTCACAGACCACATGCTTGACAAGGAATTCCCTATTTCCCAGACAACACACTGAGGCTTCAAGCAGATCAGCCACCTCCAGCAAGGTCACGTGCCTAGAAAGTTCTGGAAGCTTGATTCCTCCTTGAGTTGTTTGACTTGGGAGCACACATTCTCACCAGTTCCCTCTGACATTGTGATGGTTTGTATTATCATCTTGATGTGACCTAGAATCACCTGTGAGATATTGTGTAGGTTAGATTAGTCTCTGCGCAAGTCTGTGAGGGATTATCTTGATTAGGTTCATCGAGGTGGGATGACCCACGTCGACTGTGGGTGGTACCGTTCCATGGGCTGGGGTCCTGGGCTATAGCAAAAGGAGACAGAGCTGGCTGGGGGCCAGCATTTTTTCCTTTCTGCTTCCTCACTGTGAGATGAAAGTGACCAGCTCAGCTCTGCTTTAGGCTCTTACCTTCATGCCTTCCCCACCATGATGGACTGTAATCAGGAACTATATATAAGCTGGAATAAACCCTTCCTTCCTTAAACTGATTTTTGTAAGGTATTTTGACCAGAAGGGAACTAACACAAACATCATCCTGCATATCTCCTGGGAGAGATTGACTTGTTCCCCAGGGTCTTCATCGACCATCCCTTCCCATGTTCCAGAGGAAAGGTGCAGTGCTGAGGAAGGCAGGTTACATGGGGAAGGCTTCAGCCTATTCTGAGCACCATGTCTCCTCACTGGCTTGTGCTCAAGATGTGTGGCTTTTCTATACTTCAAAGGATGGGGGTGGAGGAAAGAAACATCCTCTGGCCTCCATTCTGCAGTGTCCCCTCCCTGCTGGTCTTCTCTCTGGAGTCCAGGAGCACCTCTGACAAGCTTCTGGCCTGGAAGCCTGCAGAACAGGGATGGACATCAGGAATGACCCCGATAAATCGGGGAAGTTCAGTCTAAGGAGTAATTATGTGAGTGCAACAAGCGCCCTCAGAGGGAGCAGCCTGGGCCTGCGCATCAGATGTTTTGTGTTTCTTCAAATAAATAAATCATCAAAATTCATGAAAAATAAAATAAAGCCCCAACTAAAAACAACAAATAGAAAAGAAGGAGTTGCAATAAGGGCCGGCTCAAGAGGAAATGAGGGATGATCTAGATGCCTTTCTCCCCGCCAGCTTGTCCCCATCTTCTTCCACAACTTCCCCTCTCCATGGTCACTACCTCACCCCCTTGCCATTTGCCACACTTCTGGCACTGGCCTGTTCTAACGTGTTCTTATTCTGTTGGTCAGGGATTTGGGCATTCACCGTGATATTCTTAAAGTTTTTAATTTAACCAGATGACTGAGGTTTTTGGTACCCACTTAAATCTGGCCCAACTGATCTCTCCTGGTTTGGATGAATGAATGAATACGTTTATTAAAAAAAAAAACAATTTTTTGTTATCTAATTATTCTTAGGCAGGGTCTCACTCTAATCCAAGCTGACCTGGAATTTACTCTGTAGCCCAAGCTAGCCTCAGACTCCCCCGTGCTGGGGTTAAATCATGTACCACTACACCCAGCTAATAAATGCATTTCTTACAAGATGCTTATATCCTGGGCAGATGCATAGGCTTGGTATGGCAGGGCCAGAGCTAAGTGCTAGCGAGGGTGCCAGAATCAGAGGGCATGGGCTAGGAGACTCTATCCTCTCTCCTCCCCAAACCTCATGAGTCCAGACAACCCCTAAGAAAAGTGACCCCATGAAAGACTGACTCCCCATTAAGCAAGCAGAAAAACAGGTAAGAATGCACACCAGACAGCCCCATGCCCATGGGAATTCCATGTGTCTGACATGTTTTCACACATTAACCTCCCTCAAACCCCCAAAGCAAGAGTCACATGAAATGGCCATTCAATCTTTTCCTACCCTCAACATACCTGTTCTCAGGCCTCTGAGCTATACCTCCAGATTTCCTGCGGCTGCAACTTATACCAGCAGATGGTGGGACTTAGCCTCTCTCACAGAAGCTGATGTCTTAGAATAAATTTCCTCACATATGTACACATGCATGAAGAAGTTGTGAAGATTTTAGCTATTACATGTGGAATATATGGCTTGGCCTCTTGCTCTGAGACTAATAATCTATACAGCATGGTACTGTACTGAATCTTTTGGCGATCCAACGTGGGGCAACCGATCCCCCCCCAGAACGCAGAGCAACCGACCTCCAAACAGCCAACAGACCTCCAAAACGCGAGTCTACTGACCTCCAAAACCACAGGTGACCTCCAGAACCACAGGTGACCTCCAGAACCACAGGCGACCTTGGGGCTCAAACCCACGACCCTGGGATTAAGAGTCCCATGCTCTACCGACTGAATCCAGCAGGCAACTGGAACACAACCCAAGTATTTATGGACCTAAATAGATATATTTAGATATATTTATATCTAAAAACAGAAAGGTATAGAAAAATACCAGGCAATAGAACCTTTTCAGCTCATTAATTTTAAAATATTTTACTATATATATGTAAATAATGTAATTGGATCATTGTCCCCTCCGTCACTTTCTTGTCTCCCATCCACCAAACCCCTTCCACTAAATCCTCTCTCCCACCAGACCCTCTATTTTTTTTTGCCTTCCTTCATCATCATGCTGACATGTGATTGGCCCAATATTGTGTAGGTAACGAGGGCTTCTGGGAGCTCACGAAAGCAAGAGTTACCACATGTCAGGAACACGGCATCCCTAAGCATTCCTCCTCATCCTCTGCTGCTGTGTTCTTTCCACCAAATATTCATTTATTTTTTGGTGTTTTGAGATAGGGCTTGGTTTCAAACTCTCTCACTCTCCCTATCTCCCCTTCTTCTCTCTCTTGAGTACTGGGATGACTGGGGTGCACCTCCATGCCTGGCCCATTACTGTCTGATGAGGCCACCATCATATTCTGTGGCCCTCTGGTGAACATACAATGTCATGTACTATAGCTGGGCACATTGTGGGTCTTTTTCTATGGAGACCCCCGAATACAATATCTTAGCCACCAAGTACGTACCCATTACCCTTACAGGTGTAGTGGAAAGTTCTGGACTGCTCAAAATTCTGTCCCTTGCCCTCAGGGACAGTTGGCCCTGGGAACTCTTCTCTGGTCAGCTCCAGTGCCTCCAACATTCCCCACCTGATGATTTCCAATCCTCCACTACAGCCCAGAGAGCAGAGGCAAGCTACAGCCAGGCACCGATCCCCAGGAGCATTCCTCCTCCCCGGCCATGTTGGCAGGCAGATGGCGTGAGTGGGACTCAGGGAGTTAATATTTGAAGCCGCTTCTCTGGTAGCCGGCAGCTCCGTGTGCCTCTGTCTTTTGTGCAGGTTTAATAAAATAAATTTTGAATATCAATAAAGTGTGCTCTATTTTTCTTGGCATGTCCCAGCCCCGCTCCATCCTGCTCTCGCAGAAGTCATGCTACAGACAGATCACTTTCCACAGATCACTGATGTGGTGCCACGAGGGCTGCAGACGATTTGCTAAAATGCTCCAAAGGTATTCAAATTTCTCTAAAGAAGAAATTCAATTTATGTGCATTTATATTACAATGTCTGTCAGGAAGAAAGGTTATAATCACCAGCATATTTTAGATTTACATTTTCTTCTGTACATGAGGTAATGGTATTAGAGGGGAACTATGGAGCCGAGATTTGAATTGGATGCATGGTCCTATTTTCATTGCTGCGAAAAAAGCATGTGTTTGAAGTTCTTGAAGAAAGCATATGTTAGCATATGTTAGGGAAATATCAAGAACAGGAGGCTGGGTGGCTGGGAGCTTAAGGCATTTGTCTTTCTTCTGGCCTCTCCATGTGGGGCACAGAGAGGCTATTTCTTGACACCTTAACCCCGAGGGAAGCTGGTTGAGGGTTTGGCTCCTGGCACAGACTTGGGAACAAAGTTGGGATAAAGGGGAGTGTCCCCAGAAGCTGTCCTTCCCCAGCTTGGCCATGCCTGATGAACCAACTGAATCCGGCTTCAGGGAGCCGAGCTTTCATCCAAAAAAGCAACCCCTGGTCCTGGGTGTTGTAAAATTATTCCCAGATCTTTCTCCTGGAAAAGGCATCAATCCCAGGAATTGCAGGTATCTGGGAAGCTTTAGCCAATGGGTGGACCAGTCCTAGGCAGATGATGGATGATGCCTTTATGGAAGCAAAAGCTGGGATTCTGCTTCTCTGCCCAGAGCTCGTGGGTGGTAGCAGGCAGAACCAGAAGTCCGATCCAGCAGCTCTGGTTCCCCAGCCATGGTGTTAACCAGCTGCCTTGGGCATCCAAGGGAGATGGCATTTTAGTTTCTTCAGTGTTGCTCCCTAAACAAACATCTGCAGCAATCTGAGCAGATGAATGTCCTCGGTGATACTGACCAGGTCTGAGCATGTCCCACCTCTGCCTGCAGTGTGTACTTGGATGATCAGCCTCCTGCCTCCGAATTATGTACATAAAAAGTTGGAAGCAGGAGCTATAGCTCAGTAGTAGAGCAATTGCCCATCATCCCTAGCACTGGAAACAAAGAGTTTGGGCAAAGGAGGGGAACAAAATGTCCCCAACTTCTTTCAAGTGGTTAAAAAGTATTGTAAGACTGGGGAGATGACTCAGTTTAGAGAGCTCTTGCTATGCAAACATGGGTACCTGAATTCAGTTCACAGTGCCCACATAAAGTTCAATATATGACCATGGTAAACTCAGCAGGTCTATGGTGAAAGGAAAGGCAGAGGCAGGAGAATTCCCCGAAGCTCACAGACCAGCTAGGCTGGTGAAGGACCTGCCTCATACAAGCTGGAAGGTAAGGATACACCCAATGTTGTCCTCTGACCATCATGCACACTCTGTAGTATATGCAAGCCTGTGCTCACACACAGACCAAAAAATAAAACAGAAGGGCTGGAGAGATGGCTCAGCGGTTAAGGCACTTGCCTCCAGTGCCTAAGGCCCCCAGTTCAATTCCTCAGTACCCACATAAACCAGACCCACAAGGTGGTAGCCCTGGTGCTCTCTCTCCTCTCTCTCTCTCTCTCTCTCTCTCTCTCTCTCTCTCTCTCTCTCTCTCTCTCTCTCACATACACACACACACATACACACACACCTCTGTATCTCTGCTTGAAAATGAATAAATAAAATATTTTTAAAAAATAAAACACAATACAGAGTTTGAGGGCTGGAGAGATGGCTCAGTGGTTAAGGCGCTTGCCTCCAGAGCCTAATGACCTGAGTTCAATTCCCCAGTACCCACGTAAGCCAGATGCACAAAGTGGCACATGCATCTGGGATTCATTTGCAGTGGCTGGAAGTCCTGGTGCGTCCATGTTCTCTCTCTCTCTCTCTCTCTCTCTCTCTCTCTCTCTCTCTCTCTCTCTCTCTGTCTCTGTCTCTCTGTGTGTGTATCTCTGCTTGCAAATAAATAAATAAATAAATAAATAAATAAATAAATAAATAAATAATATTTTTAAAATACAGTGTTTTTAATTGACTGTATCACTGTCTCTTTTATTGTGTTTCCTTCTAACACAGAATTACTGAATGTAGAATATTTGAGAATAGTGATCAAGCTGAATAGATTCAAAAAGGAAAAGTTAAAATCAGACTTAATTCCATCCCATAAAGATACCTAGTCTTAACATTTTGGTATAAAATCTGCCTGTATATCTTACACATAAATCTACCATTGAACAGCTTTTAGATCAATAGAATTTTCTCATAAAAATGAAGTCAAACTGTTATGATGTAGTGGTTCATAACAGATGAGGAGAATCTCTTTATGACATTGCAAAGCTTTATACAGCATAATTTTCAACTTGTATTCCTCTCTAGCTGTATCTTATTCAACCATTTCCCTCTTTTTGAATTTCTCCCAATATAATTCAGGTCATTGTGTATATCTGTGTAGCTCCTCGTATCCAGTTATTACTCAGGATAAATCCCTAAGGGTGAAATGAAGGTGGAATAAATGGAAATTTTGAATAGTTTTGGCCAAGACGGCCACATTGTCTTCAGAAAGAATGTATGTACCTTCACTTTCCCCATCAGCAGTATGTGAAATCCCTTGTTTTGTTGTTCTGAACCCTAATCTAGTTGGCTGAGGAAATTTCAGAAGTTACCACTGAGCTTGGAGAAATAAAGACAACAGATTTTCTAGTAGGTCAGCCTGCCTCTGGGGCAAAGCTGGGAGAAGCCACCTCTAACTAATGGAGGTTTCTAGAGTGAGCTAGAGAGGCATCCATGTGTCACAGTGATCATGTGACATTTGGAAGCCCTTAGGGTGGCTCTAGGTTTTATGTTCTGATCCCCTCAGAACCAGTGACACTTGGAATGATGGAAACTCCTGGCTGAGATGTGACAATGAAAGGAAAGGTACTATATTATGTTTAAAAGATAAACATTGTGCCCAGGAGAAGGTGGCGATGTCATATGATCGCAGGATGTGCGCACCTTCTCTGTGCAGGACCAGAGCAGCAGGGAAAGGCAGGGAGGTGGTCCAGGAGCCAGAAGGAAAGACACTGGCCTTGCATGAATCAGCAGGGCTCTCTCTGCCTTTCTCCTGGTTCTGTGGGCTGGCTGGTGGTTCCTCTGTGGGTCTGTCTGGATTCAGTCATGAACTGCAGGGGCATAGGACAGGCGGGCTCCAGAGGGTCTCATTCACATGCCTCTAGCTATCTGGGCCTTCAGACAACTTCTCAGGGACACTAACCCTCTAAAGACATCAGGGCCTGCTGAACAGCATTCCCTGAAGGCCAAGGCAGGATGTCAAGGCCTCTTAAGCCTTTCCTTCCAAAGTCATTCACCCCAGTTTTTTTTTCAAATTTATTTTCAAAAAGATTTTTATTCACTTATTTGTGAGGAGAGAGAGAGCGCAAGAAAGAGAAAGAAAATGGGCACACTTGTGCCTCTTGTCACTGTAAGTGAACTTCAGATGCATGCATCGCTTTGTGCATCTGGCTTTAATAGATACTGGGGAATCAAACCCAGGCCAACAGGCCTTGCAAATAAGTTCCTTTAACCTCTAAGCCATCTCCCAGCCCTCAAATTCATTTTGATAATAAACACAACATAAGCTGACTGTCCTAACCACATTACGTGGACGATTTGATATTGTCTTGTTGGGAAGCCGTCGCCAGCATGTAACTTCAGAATTTTCACATCTTCCCATGAATCACTGCCTTCCAAATGCCCCACCTCCAGCCCTGGCAATCCCACTCCTCATTTCTCTATATGAATTATTATTTTTTTATGTTACTCATGCAATTGCAATCAGCCAACACATGCCCTTCTGTCATGGGCTTACCTCACTTAACATAATGTTCTCAAGGTCCAGCCACCTTGAAGCTGGTGTGAGCACACCCTTCCTTTTCACGGCTGAATAATCTTCCATTGTATGGATAGAACACAATTTGTTACTCACTCATCCTGGCATGGACAGACACTTGGGTTGTTTAATCCAGTCTCAATTCTCCCTCATCCTACCTATAGGTTAGGAGATGCACCAAGGCCACCTCCAACTCAACAGGTGGTAAGGGATTCTGTCAACTGATGGAACCGTGATGTCACGGGTTAAGAGGCAAAGACCCAGAAGGCTGCTGTGTCACGTAGATCTGTATCAATGTAAAAGATAACATTGACAGGCAAGGAAAATGTAAGCGGTGATGAGTGTACAATCCAGAAGGCTGATTCAGAGGGTAACCTACACAGGAAGGAGACAGATTTGGGGTGAGAGAACCATGGCTTCTGTCCAATTCAGAGACATAATGAGCTCCACACAGCATTTGCAAACTCAACACAAACACTCTGTGTACTGTATTCAATGGTCTGCCCACCAGATAAAGAAGTATTAAATGAAAATAGATCCAGGTTCTATTCGTCTCCAACAACAAAGAAATGCTAACCGTGTTGCCATAGCTTATCCTGTACCTTCTCGAGGGTTAAGTTTTGTCCATAGTCAAATAGGAATCCTGGCATCCATCTGTGAAAGTCGTCTACCAAAAGAGGAACAGTCTTTGGAGTTGCTCCTTGCTTCTGCCTGGGCATTCTCTTTCAAGTCCCTGCATGTTCTTTTCTGGTGTCCAATTCTCTCTTTTCTTCTCGGCTGGGGTCACTGACAATGGTCTTGTCTTTGCTTTCCCTGACTTTCTCTGAAGCAGAGCCAGGTGCCCCAAGATGACAGAGCCAAGTTTACCAAGGCTCTTCCTGGTGCATTTTGATTTCAAAGTGCACTGCGGGTTCTGAATGCATGTTAAACAGTAACGAAGACCACACTGGCCCCTTCCTGTCCTGCCTGCTGGGGTGGGGGAATACCCAGAGGCCATAAGAGGAGCTTCCAGATCAGCAGAAAGGCAGCCCGCCTCATCAAAACAGATGGTCCTCAAGTGTAGACAGAAGGAACAGGAGTCTCCCTGATCCTCAGTTTCTTCACCTGTAAAATGGAGGCCAGGATTGGAGTGAGCAGGGTTCAGTCCTGCAAGCATAGGAAAGGATGATGTCTTTAATGAAAGTTGCAGCCATTTGGTCAGCATGGAGTTTTTGCATGAACTTTGTGGGGTTTTTAAATTGCAGTAAAATATCATTTACTGAGGTGTTTTATTTAGTGCCCCTTTAAATTAGTGTGGTGGCAAGGGAGGGCCTCTCTTTCTTCACCCCACGTGACTTGGGGTAATGGTAGCTCTCATGGCATGGGATGAGGATGAAATAAAGTGACATTTGTGAATCGGCAGCAGGTCCTACGTGTGTGACCAGGTGAGTTGGAGCTTTGACCACTGTGTTCACCTCAGCTATCTTCATCAGGACAAGGAACCTGAAGCAGGGGCGGCCGTGCAGTCTCTCTCAGCTCACTGCCTCATAACCACAGACCTGCCTGGCTGCAGAGCAGTCCCATACCCATGTCCCCAGACACAGACAGAGCACAAGTGCCAGAATTTGAATGGCATTCTTATATGGGAGATGGGAAATGGGAGAGAAGAGAAACCGTGGTATTTAGTCTAAGTACATTTTGCATTTATCTTGCTAACCGTCCATCCAGGGCTAAGCTGGAATGTCCCTCCCTCACAAAATCATTTCCTACAGCTCCCCAAACTCAAACCAGGCATGGCCATAACCATCTCCTGTCTCCTCTAGAGTACCCACTAGCCAATCCCATAGCACCCACTTCTGGCTCATGGCAACTGTAACCATACATGGTTTGTTAATCACTTATCTCCTCTACCAGGCAAGGGCTCAAATCCTTGAATCTTGCTCAGTCTGTCCCCTGCCTGGAACAGCGCCTGGACCCAAGCAGCACCCTCCAGCATGCAGACAGGAGCCAGAGGCCAAGGCTGGCAGAGACCTGCCGTCCTTCCTTCTGCTAACGGGGCTGCCACAGTACCTCCATCCTGAGCTGCTGAGCGGATGTATGGGGTCAAGATGCAAACCCAACAAGCAGCATATAGAAAACGTTCAAGAACTTCTAGCAAACATGATCGTTTTCTTTCAAATCCTACAACCTCAAAGAAACAGCCAGGGTTTCTTAGCATTTTGAACTGGGTAGCCTCTACCCTCTGAAAGCCAGTCACACACCCAATGTGACAGTCAGAAAGTGTCTACAGACATTCTCAAATGTCCCAAAAGGCAATATCACCCCAGTTGAGGCCTCTGCTACTGTGGTCCATTGGCTCTGTCTTTTAAAAGAGAATGGGTGGGTCTTATGGTGTCCTTACTTCCTTGTTACTCTGCAACACATATCAATGAGGAATGGGTGGATAAATATTAAAACAGAGGTGGTAACTGGAATCCCAGCACTTGGGAGGCTGAGTTAGAAAGGTCATGAATTCAAGGCTCCTCTGGACTCTATAGGAAGACTGAATCAATAAACAATAGCAGCATTAGCATAGTAGATAGAATCAGCTGAGCACTGAGTGGGCTCCAGTCTGCCCCCCCCCCATGCTGTAACACACTGCTTCCTGGCAACATCCCTGCATTTTCCAGATGAGGAGACTGAGGGCCAGAAGGCTCACATGACCTGCTCCAGCCACACCAATGAGAGGCAGGCCTGGATACCCCCCCACCCAGGTCAGTCTGTCTCCAGAACTTGCATCTTTCAAAGCCTCCCCCCCCCATTAACATTCTGACCCCTCGCTGAATCATCTCCATGTGACTGTCTCTACCACTTACCCTCCAGATGGCTAAGAGTGAAAATATGTGAGAAAATAAGCCGGGTTTCTGAAAACAAACATCGAACTGTCTGAAGATTCTTGCACATGTGATTTAATTAAGAGAAAGTTATGCTGAAACAGAAATTGCCCCTGCCAGACTGAATTCTCACTTGCCTTGATGTTCTGGATGAGAAACAAGACCCTTTGTGTTAGTTCAGAGTGGAGACAAGTCTGTCCCAAGAGCAGTGTGCAGACTGTCGGGCCCGGCCCATAGGATGCTTCCTCTGCTTGTATTTCTAAAGATGTCTTGAGAAACATCTCTACTTATGTCATCCAGGGAATAGGGCCACCCATCTGCAGGCCATGGATCCCACTATGGAAGACACCGAAGCCTCATCACTGCTCCTGGTCACATGACCCACCAGCATCAGTATTGCCTGAGAATCTCATCAGAGTTCACATGCTCACTCCTCCCCCAGCCTCCTGAGTCAGAAACTCTGGATGGGGTTAGGGTTTGTTTCCCAAGGACTTCTAGAGAACTCTGATGTCACTGACCTTGTCCAACATTGGACAAGGAAAGTGACCTTCCTTTGTGGGTTTCACTTCTAGAAGGAAAATGCTCACTTCAGTAGGGGCCCAGATGAGGTAGTACGGATCTGAGAAAAAGAAAGGGGCTATGGGAGTCTTGGATGGAAAGAGCAAAACCCTACATCCTCCATGCCTCATTAGCAGGGTACCACAAACAATGTGGGGTGGGGGTAGGGAAGGGGGAAGGGGAAGCCAGGATGAAATACCCTGACATGTCATTGGTCCTTGCAGATGGGTAAAGTATAAGAAGTAGGGAACCAGGCAGTGTTTCTTCCTTGGTCCCCTATAGTCCTGCCCACAGAGCTGTCAGTGAGATTTCTTGAAGTCGGAAGTCAGTTATGACGCCCTGGGGGGGGGGTCTTTTCGTGGACCTCAGATGACATCACAAGTCCTGAGGTCAAGCCTCATAGCTACTCCTATTTTCCTCAAGTCTCAGCTCCTCAGTGTGAGACCAGTAGAACTTGATTTTCCCTTTACATAAAAAGCCTGCCTTCATGTGATACTCCCAATAGGCCATGAGCAAAGTGTCTGGGTCTGAGGCCTTGTTCCCTGTGCCTCCCTCCCAAGCTCCCAGGATCTATCACCGGGACTAGTCTCAGCTTGTACATTCCAAAGAACCCCTGCTGTCTCCAGGCCACTTTTCCTAGCAGCCATCCATGGGATCCCAAGTAGCCCTGGCTTCACTAACAAGAAGCTGTGGCCCATTTTCTGGCAAGAGAAATCTATAGGCTGGGGATGTGTCTCAGTGGCCAGGTACTTGTCTATCACGCCCAAGTCCCTCAGCAGCAGCAAAAAATTCAGAGGTCTACCAAAGTCCTTCCTCATGCTCACAGAAGTCTAATAATTATTAGTCTGGCCTAATATTTTGTCAATGTCATGGTCAGGAAGCGCTAACTCTTCATTGATTTTATGATGGGTCCCTATATTCTAGTCCCACCTGTTAGCTTGTTTGGAGATAGGGTCTTCTAACCCAGGCTGACTTTCAACCCACTATAGCCAGAGACGACCTTGAACATCCGATTCTCCCACCTCCACCTCCAAGTACTAGGACTACAAGCATGTGTATTATACCCTATGCCATGTCGGGGATGGAGTCTGAGCTCCCGTGCATGCCAGGAAGACACTCTACCATGACCTACATGCCCTGCCCTAAACGTCTCTTTTCTAACTTTCTAAACCACGTTGGGTATGAGCTTTGCAGAATAGCACAAAGCAAAGGGCTATGCGGTCCTGGAACAACCAAGGTAGGTAGACGGCACCCGGCAGCGGAGCAGTTCCCAGAGAAAAGCCTTCAGAGTAGGAGTGGGAAGGTGCTAAGAGGGGAACAGAGCCAGGAGGAGGCCTGTGGCAGAGCCAGAGCAGTTCAGTGGTGTGGGGCATGCTGCAGCCCATGCCAACGGCTGGTGAAGCAACACATGGTTCTGCTTTAAGCGATCAGTTTTTACTTTTAACATTGAAGATTAAAACTAAATGCATTACCATAGATCAGTTTACAGGGATTTGGTACATCTGTTTTGGAGATGTAAAACAAAACAGAGTAACATCATTATATGTATTACAAGAATTGGAGTGGAGGCACAGCGTGGGGCTCGGGCTGCCCCTGGTACCTCCGCCTTGTACATTCCTGAGACTTGGTGGGGAAGACATTTGCCTGGGGCTGGGGAGAGGGCCACCCTCCCTAGGAGGCACTAAGACACAGTCCAGATTCTCTGGTGGCCAGGTACTAAATGCCAGCCACCTCTTCACCCACAGTTGGAGAGAGGGTGAAGGAAGTGTGTGGGCCAATGGTTGCTTCCTAGAACTCAGCAGAGGCCCCTGCCATTGGCCCCCATGCCTGGCTTGACACCCCACAGTGTCTAGCTTGCCAAGGGTTTTACACTGACCTCTGAGGTCCAGCCTGAGGGGAGAAGGCTGGCAAGTTAAATTATTGCTCCAATAATGAGCGAATGGTTTCTGGTTTGCTATTTACACTGCTCTCCAGGAGAGAAATCAAGTCTTCCAACTGAAGTACTCCAATTTCTACTATTTATCCAAGATTACACATATAATCCCATAATAAAACACCGTTCCTGCCCAGAACATAGAGTGATTGCCTACAGATGTGCCCAAACCAAAACATCTGCACATCCAAAATGGCCACCGGCATGATATTTTATCTGCCGTGGGTTGATAACCAAAACGGCTAATTAACTTTGGAGACTTTCAAAGTGGAAATCCCATATAGGGAACAAAAAAGGCACGTTGGTAAAATCAGGGCATCTTGGACAAGCTGCCCAAGATAGAAAGCCACACTGCCTGACATCAAGTAACACCTTGTAGTCTGATGAAGTTTGGCCCCAACAGCATGCCGTCACTGACACATGAAAATAAAATGCTCTCCTAATGGTGCCTGGCACTGCATCAGGAAAATACCTCATCTGAATTTTTATTCAGCTGACAAATGATGTGAGTCTCTGCCTTTATCTGGCTGCTTATATTAAATATCTGAGCTGCAAAGATTTCTTAATTTGCTCGTTTCTCTTGGTACTATGTAGAACGACAGCCTAGAATGGAAATGTATCAGAGGTAAGAAAGACATCTATCTACCTGCTCAGTGTGCACCCCTGGAAATGGCGGGGCCCCACTGCATCATATCATATAATCATCACAGCGCTTTGATTTGTCTTTCAATATACTGTTTAAAAATGTAACCCAATCATCAAGCAGTTTATTATTACTTTTGATAGAAAGGTTCATAACATCCTGTAATGTGTGTGCATTTTTTATTCCATTTGGCTACTAGACACTGAAACCTTAGGGGACATTTATTAAAATGCATTCAGCCGCTCTTTAGGATGGGGGTTAATGTGGGATTTATGCCTCTGCAGTGCTCCGTGCACAAAGCAGTAATAGTGCTTGTTTAGTACATAGCTCACGTACAAAATGGTCGGCTATAAAAATCGAAGGAATACAAAAATGGGCTGGAAAGTACAGAATGGGGAGTGATTTCTTCAAGTTGAGGGCTTAGAAAGGAGAATAGCATAGGAGTAGAAATTTATTTAATAGAAGATCGAATTTTCTGGTTACATCCCAAGTGGGGTTCCCAGAAGGCTCATGTGAACATCCCAAGTGGGGTTCCCAGAAGGCTCATGTGATCAACCCAGACCAGACAGGCTGTCAAGTGGATTCTGTGCCACCCAGTTGGGCAATAGGAACGAACTTTCACCCCACGCCCCCCTAATTCTTTTTGACTGCCGAGGCCCATGGCCTTCAAATGGATCCCAGCCTTCAAGAGGGCCCAAGGGCTGGGAGCAGAACTCTTTGCACATCCGGGCCTGGGCTCCTTTGATATCCAAAGCAGATGGACCCAGCAAGATGGGGATAAAAATTCCAAGCACTTCCCAAGCTTGGCCAAGGCGTCTGGGCACCAGCAGAGCTCCCATGTTTGCTACACATGTTGGTGATGTGTCTGCCTCCAAGAACGGAAGTGTCCCAGACCCCCCCCCTGGAAACCGCCCAGCGCCATCCCCAGGGAAGCCTGCCCATCCAGGGAGCTGTTTCCTAGCTGGGCAGCTGATGGCCTGGGTAGTGCTTTCTGGTGGGAAAGTGAGGGTTTGGGGGATCCTGGAGGCAAGGTCTTCCCTCCCAATGGATCTCAGCTCATCACCAAGACTGAGATCTAACCCATCCTTGGCTGCTGGATGGGGTACTGGGGGCTGGGGGGCAGCAGCTTTGCTCTCTGCTTCCCATCCTGAGGGAGAGAGGGGGGTCGGGTGGAAGTCAGTCAACAAGAGCAGTCTGAGTTGCTGGGGTGTCCCATCTGAAGGGCAGGTGCCTTCTCGCTGCCTTCCTCACTCCCATTCTCACCCATTAATTCTCCACGGGGATCGGCCTAACCTAAATATCCAAGCAATTCACTGTCTTACCCGCTCACATCTTTTCAGGGTTTCTCACCACACAGAGAAGATGCAGGATCTTCCCAGATCCCATGATTCTCTACAGCCCCAGGTCCTGCCTCTTCCCACAGCCACCATGGTCTGTCTCCTTCCTGTCCCATTGCAACCTTCACCCTCTCGACCCAGGACCTTTGCACATGCTGCTCTAGATGCCATTGCTCCAGATATGTGCACGGATGCTTGATGCAGAGCTCAGGTTCCATGTCCCCTCCTCCTAGTGACCCAGCCTGACCACCGATGGGATGTAGGCTCTCAGAGCTCCCAGTTTTGATGATCAGCAGAGAATCAAGTGGCATCGTTTCCCTGTTTATTCATGGTCTTTATTTAGCCTCTCTGTGCTAGGGTAAAAGCTCTCTGAGGGCATGGTTCTTGCCTGCCAGGTTCAGCTCGGTGACCCCCCAACTACCTGAGCAGGAGCAGGCACACAGCAGGGCTCAGCACACCAAACCATGGTAACTGCAGCTGTAAGCACTATACAGGCATGAGCTTGTGGGATCCTGGTGACAAGCCTGTCCTCCAGCTGCCACATTATCGTGCCCATTTCTGGATGAAACAATCACTGAGGAGAAGCACTTATCCAAGGGCACTGACCCAGCCAGCGGGTGTAGGGAGGACTCAAGCTAGAGCTGTATCTGAGCCACCATTCTCCACCACTAAGCTCAGTGACCTCAGTTGCCAGGGTCACCCACAGGAGATGCCCTGGCACCCAAATTTCCCAAGGAAGAGGAAGGTATGTTTAATAAGAGCTTCCAGACAAGTGTCTCTTATAACCACTGCCCTGCCTTCCCCCTCCCAGGACTCGTTTCCAGCTCTCGTCCTGGTGGCTGGCAGGTATAAACTTAGTTTATGCAAGACACAGAGAAGCTAATAGAAGAACATATATCCTTCTCCTTGACTGTCTTTCTGTGCCCTCCTCTCTTGTCCCAAACAACCTTCCTCCATCAGTCAAATCTTCTCCATGGTCCAACTTCCTTCCTGTTCCATCACCCCCTCCCACCCTCACCTGAAAATGGAGGACTTGTTTGTTTTTATTTTAAGCACACACAGCACAAACCACAGCACATGGGAACACTATGGAGAGAGACACAAACCTGACTGCCAATCAAATCTTTAAATATGGGTCCTCTGGCCTCCACCAGCTTTTCCTACGTGCCTGTGGCTCATCCAGGGAATTATTCTCGGGGACCATTTGCACTCTGGCACTGCACCACTAATGTGTATTGGACACGTCCCAGGGCAGGGTGTTGCTTAGTTACCCTGGATGACGAATGTTTCTACAGCTGCAAACTGGGCACTTTTGTTAAGGAGTCAGAGTTGCTGGAGAAGGCTGCACACCCAACTGCTGGGACTTGAATGAAGAAAAAGAAGAAAGGAAACAAGGGGCTCCTTCAGGCATCTGAGCCATGGGCAGACCTCTGGAAGCCCAACAGGAGGACTGGGGAGATGCTTCAGTGCATAAAATGCTTGCCATGCAAGCATGGGACCTGAGTTTGGATCTCCACCACCACAAAAAGCAGGTGCAGGGGCGTGTGCTTAAAATTCCAGTACTAGGAAAGCAAAACAGGAGAATCTTGTAGACCAGCTGGCTAGCTAACCTAGTGAAATTGATCAGCTCCAGTGCAGTGAGAGACCCTCTCTCATAAAATGAGGAAGGCATTTGACATTGACCTCTGGTCTCCATATGCACAAGCACACACATGAGGATGCATGCATACCAAACACACACATGCAAAAAATATATCAGAAGGAAGGAAGGAAGGAAGGATAGAGTGAACCTCTGATGGTATCCTAAGCATGGAATTTATCTGGAATCATACCAATAATATTACAATTAAAATTAAATGATAAAAATGAATTACAATGGGCCAAGCCCTGTGGTAATCTGCTCCAAGAACAATAGAAGAAGCTTGTGTCAAGGTCACCATTTGCAAGGTACATATCCTGCCATACTTGACCCTCACCATAGCTCTGGGTTAGCCGTTCTCATGTTAGAGATGAAGACACAGAAGTGCAGGGAGATTAAGGATCTTGCCAGGGCTTGGAGCAGAATAGAGTGCCAACTGACACCTGTCAGACTCTTAGCTCCTTTGCTAAACACTTCCACCTTCTGTTCTTCTTGTGCTAATTAAGGAGAGGGTCCTGGAACTCAGCGGCCTGCAAGAGTCACTTGGGGATAGGGGCCTTTTGAAAAAAACAATGTTCAGTCCCCTACTTTGACCAAGCAAGCCCACCTCCCACCCCCTGCTAGGCTTTGGTATTTTTCCAATTCTAACATGCCATCAGACTTGAAATCCACTCCTCTAAACTAACGTGGTGGTTTTCAAACTGGGGTTCCCTGGGCCAGCAGAACTATCAATGCCTGAGGAGTTTGTAGAAATACAGACTCCTTATAGATGCGTACTGGATCTGAAACTCAGGGGTTGAACCCAAAACCCAAGCCCTTTGGGTAATTCTGAAACATTTTAGAAAATCGTGGTTGAAAAACCCATGTGTTTTACAGACCATAAATTTCCTAAAGGCGGGGGACCTCATCCTCAGCACCTAGTACAAAAATACAAACAGTAAAAAAACAGCTCACAGAATATATGCCTCCTCTTTCCATTACAAGAAGAAAACCTGAACTCACAGGCATTTAGACCCAACTTTGGAAAAACTAATTAGGGATTCAATCATATCTATATTGGCATGATTCAACTTTGAGGTCCAAGTGTTAGTCTGTTCAATTTTTTTTTCCCCAAACAGTCTGCAGAGATGATGAAATTAACACCTACCACAGTGGTAATGGCTGGCAGGTCCCTGCTGTGGTTAGCCCCCAGGATGCAAAAGGGTAGCTGATTTGCAAGGCTGTTGGATTTTCTGCCCTTCCAGACACACAGGGTTGAGAGAGGCCTGTTTTGAACAACACATGAGAATTTTCGTAGCAATTCTGTCAATCCTGAATCCGTCTTCCCAACCCAACACCCAGACAGAGCTGTGGCTTTAATCAGAGAGAATTCACTATCCTCGAGGCTCATTCATTAAAAGAAAGAAATGCATCTGTCTTTCTGCAGCAGCTTCCTGTTCTTACAATTCCCTTCCTATATCCCCTCTACAGGTTTAAAGAAAAATGTCTTGGAATTACAAGTCCTGCAAGTGAGCAATGATTAAATTTGTCCCCACAATTAATGTGTCTGTGACTGGAGAGGGGAGGGGGAGTTAGAGAGCAATCTGCAATCAATGGCGGGAAGGTGACCTGGCACCACAATGCTGTGCGATCCTAATCAATACCACTCCTGGCTTCCTTCCGGAGAGCCCTCCTCGCTCTGTCCTCTCTCTCCACAGTGTATTCTTGTATAAACACCTTAAATAAACAGTGCAAGGAGAACACCCAGGGATACTTTAAATTACATCCGTATCATGCAGAGGTAAAAGCGAGTTCCGCTGGGGAGAACCTGTCTCTCAGAACCAAACAAGCTTTTCCTTTAAAAACCTCATAATTGGTTATTTACACACTCAGGCAACCTCGCATGGAAGCCGCATCCCGATTATCATAAGCATTTCCGATCTGTCAGAGTCGACCACAGTGAATGCGCAAAGCCCTTCTCATTTCCAATGCGACTCACTGGTGATGGCGAGGTGCAACGATTTATTTGTTTGTGATTTGAATACGATGATGCCTGCTGTGCAGGCTCCAAGCCGGGGCTGTGTGCTGGGAATCCCGGCCTCCTATACCTTATGGGGGCTAAGCTTTTGATTGTGGGGTGCTTTCACTGGGTGGTGCTGATGTCCCTCCTCCTCTGTCTCAGTCCAGAGCGGGAAGGTGAGCTTTGTGCTGGAGAAAACAGCGTGGTCATGGACAGGTCCAGTTCGCAGGTCACTGGGAAGCATCATCAATTATGGGCAAATCAATTTCATCACAAACACCAGAGAGGGTTGAAGACAAAGGCTGGGCTGCCAGTTCTGCCCTGGGCCTGTGAGGATGCTTAGAGGCAGGGGACCCTGTGCAAATTCCCCTGTTGCTCAGAGACCTCTAGTGGGAAAGAAGCCTTTCATATCCAGGCCCAGCCATTGCTCTGCTCTGTGGCCCTCTCCATGTCACTGCCACCAAGCCTGTGTCATCTCAGTCACCGCAGCCTGGACACCGGCTCTCACCCACTCACTCTCCACGGACAGTCAAGTGATCTTTTGCAAATGTTCACGGGGTACTCATGATCTGTGTAAGACCCTTCCTCACACGTGTAACCATATGCCAAGGCCCACAGGCAGTGGGGTCCTGGTGAGGACAGAGCTTTCTGTGTCTGCACCATCTTACTGTGACCTCAGGGCCTTTGCCAAAATGGTTCCCTCACCCTGGACTGCGCTTAGCATTACTTGTATCTTCCTATGGCTGGATCTTTTATATATCAGAATTATATGACATACGATGGCAATAAATTATACCAATTAAATTATAATTAATGCAATTATATAGCATAGTATAGATTATACAATATAATATCAAATATAATATATATTACCCAAGATCCATGAAGCTTTTTATAATAGTATATGTTCTGTAATATAACTTTGTAAAATATATTAGAACATATTAAACATGGTAATATATCTCTCTATATATATTTACAGCTGTATCTATAGATATCTTATGACTGTTGTTGCTGTTGCCTTCTTTTTGCTGGGACAAATTCCCCGAATAGAAGCAGCTTATGGGAGGAAAGGGTTTATTTCACCTGACAATTTCAAGGGGAAGTTTCGTCATGGTGGAGAAAGTGTGGCAGAGCAGGCAACTGGCTCACATCTTCATACTTCAGTGGCAGGGAGGGAGCAGCAGGAGTGAGTGAGTTAATCAAAACCTAGAGGAGGTAAACCCCATAGTCCACCCCCAGTGACACACCTCCTCCAGCATAGATCTACCTCCCAAAGGTCCCACCAACTGAGAATGGAATATTAGGCTGAATCACAAATCCATGGGGCTATGGGGACATTTTACATTCAAACCACCACACCTGTTTTAATTCAAAAGCCACCCCTTCAGAGAAGCCCTCCCTGACTGCCTGCCAATGTGAATTTATGACCTTTCTGTCCACCCATCCTTCCCTGTCTCTCATGGTGAGGCTCATTTTCTCTGAGCATGACTATGAGAATATTTCTAGACAGGACTAAGCAAGGAGGAGACCAACCCTGAATGTGAGTAGCACCATCTCACAGGCTGGGTGTCAGATATGAGCTACACCCTTCTGGCTCCTTCCATCCCCTTCTGCCCCAGCCTGAGCTTATGAGCTTTCTGACCATCTTTCAGTATCTTTCTAGGGGGCTGTCTTACACACTCAGCAACTCTGGCCCCCACTTGTCAACAAAACCACCAAAAGATGGCACTTAGGTATGGGAGCCAATGTCCCAGGACCTGGTTTGCTCCCTACATTGTGGTCCAATTAAGACTCAGCGCTGCAGTCAAGGGGCTGGCAAGATTCAAAGCGCAGCCTTTCACTGACTAGCCTTGTGACCTCGCTGAAACTCTTTCACCAGTCTGAGCCTCAGTTTCCCCATCTCCAAGAGGTGGATAGTTAATAGCTAAGAGAGCTTGACTTTGATGGCCTATTTCAGTGTTTGGTGGAAAGGCATACACATACAGTAGATTTCTCTAATTATTTATAATAATTTATTATATTTTTATATAATTATTTATATAATGTCTAGCAGCCCCTACACAGCGATAAATTCTCAATTTCTCAGCATTATGGCATTTTAACCTTTTCATTTTGCTTAAGTGGTTTTGACTACTCATTCATTTATTGAGAAATTATCATCGGAGGGTCTATTTACATGTGGGTCCTACGCCAGGAACTAAGGACACAGTAGGCCCGTCACATGTGCAGTTGAGAGTCCTGTGGGAGACAGCACCTGGCAATACTGCATCTGGGAACCACGAATGAATGAATGAGTCTCTAAAGCTGAAATATAGGGGAAGTCGAAGCAGCTGTTCCAGCATGGGAACCAAGCCCACAAACCCCAGGCTAGACCAGTTCTCTTATTTACCACTTACCCAGGACCACTGCCTCCTTCCTCAGGGTGACCAGTCACTTCTACACAGGGTTGCTTCCTTTCTCAGAGCAATTAGGGCTTTTTTCATATTTCTTTTTTTTTTTTCCTGGAGCTGGGAATAAACCTAGTGCTGGAGCATGCCGGGAAGGAAGGACATGGGCAAGTCCATGTGTAAGAACCAATAAGTCCCATGTCATGATGGAGGAAAGGGAGGCACAGGATAGGAGGGTGACCCTAAGGAGAAACCACCACCGGAGTCCCTAAGACAGGGGTGACATCTAAGCTAAGGCAAGAAGGGGATGGAGGAGTTCCATCCAGATGACCGAAGGAAAGGTGACCCAATGTGACTGAGCTGTCTTCCAATGTAGAAGAGCCTCCAGGGAGAAGGGAGCTGGGCTACAGGGCCATTACAGTGAGAGCTTGTTATTTTCAGTTAGTGTACAAACCAATGGGTTTCATTATGACATTTTCCTACATTTCCATCATTCTACTTGGCTTGTATTCACCTCCATTACTCCCTGTTTGTCCCTCCTCCCATGGATCTTCCAACTCCCCCCTCAGTCCTCCTTTATTTTCAGGACTGTCTTCTTGCTCCTCATCTTCCCTAGGACCAGCCTACTACAGGAAGAAATAAGCTAGTGTGCGTGTGTGTGTGTGTGTGTGTGTGTGTGTGTGTGTGTGTGTGTGTATCCTGGAGCCCCACCTGGTCCTGAAACCCAGGCATGTCCAGACCTCTGGAGGGTCCTCTTGACTTCCTGCTATCCCCTCATAAGCCCTAGGAGATTTCACATGGTCCTGGGTGCCAGTCATGGAGAGGATACCCTCAGGAAGCTCGTGTGGGTGGTGGGGGAGGAGCAAAACTCAGTGGCCACCAAGTACTGAAGGTGAAATTTCATAGATGAGAGGCTCAAAATATGACCAGAAGCCTTTCTTGGACCTGTGTTCAGAAGCAGTGGGAGAAACAGCCCAGCTCAGGCCCATTGGAGATGCTCTAGTTCCCACAGGTCTGCTAATCCACCTGGTCAGGCTCCCAGAACCTGTCTTCCCACCACTGGTAACTACCCATACTCCCCAGGCTGAGCTGGTTCCCAGGTCCACCGCTCATGAACCTAGAACCACCCCCACCTTCCGCCATAGGGACCATTCTAGTCTTCCTGGGATTGCTTTTGCTGGACATTTTATTTCTCCATGCTGGAAATCAAACCAAGTGCCTCCTGTATACCAGGCAAGCACTCCACCACTGAGCCACACCTCCAGTCTGCAAATGGACTATTTACCTTCTTCCAAGAAGGCTACAGATCCAAGAAGATTGTCCTTATCCTGAGCCCACCATTCAGAGAAGAAAAAGAAAAAGACGACAGTCCCAAGCACAGCACTCCCTCTGAAGTCAGGCAGCAATGCAAATTATGACAATGCAAGGGAGTCCAAGCCATCCAAGGGGCGAATAGACCATTACCACTCTGCAATGAATACCACGTGTATGTGGCCTATATTTGCCTGCTAGGGAGTTATCCCTTCATTTTCCAAGTTTAGTATTTAAAAGCAGTTGTCTTGGTGGGGTTTGATGCATCATGTGTTCACCCACCTGAAGACATGGAACAAGAGCTCTCACCCCTGGATGCTACTAGATCGCCTGAGACATATGTTAAGCTACCCAACATGGTCCATCCTCTAGAATACAGGGAACTAGATATTTTGGGGTGTCCAGGTACCTGCAGTAAGAGGCCACAACCCTCTGTGTCAGATATCATGTCACCTCCAAGAATTCCTGTAAGGACGGATCAACTTTCACCTGCCAGAATGTTGTGCCAAGAGACACTGCTAGTGCCCATCATGTATAGCCAGCAAGGGCTCCACATAAAAGCCAGCTACAGCTCAAAATTGGGGTTATATTGTGTCCCCCACATGAACTCTCAGTCAGGGTGTGACCCGGCCCCTCACTGACCTGCAGCTTTTCAGGACTACCAGCAGAGGAGCTGGGCCACTCAGGCTGGCCTTTGTTGGGGAAGAGACCTGGCTGTTATACTTGGCTGAGAATTGGTGTGGATATGTTGCCAGAGCACCAAACAGAACAAAACGAGTGACCCCAAGGTCAGATGCCGCACTAGAAAATCACAAGCACGCCACCAGGGTGCATCTCTGTGTGGCGTAAGCAACTGGTCCCCATGGCCTTGGCCCCCAACCTGCCTTAGAGGATTGAGGAAAAATGAAAATTAATGGTGTGGGGAGGTGATCAGCAGCAAGTCTCACTTTTATTAATAACCATCCTCCATCACAGGGAGACTGAGACAGACTGTCCACTCAAGACCAAGGTCACCTTGGGAAAGGAGGGAGGAGTCTCTGACAAGTCCCTTCCCCTCCAAATCTCTGAATAGTCTCAGAAAAAGGTCTGAGCATCAGTTTTTATTAAAAAAAATTTATTTATTTGCAAGGAGAGAGAGAAAGAGAGAGAGAGAGAATTAATGGGTGCATCAGGGCCCATAGCCACTGCAAATAAATTCTATATGCTTTGTGCATCTGGCTTTACGTGGGTACCGAGGAATTGAACCCAGGTCATTAGGCATTGCAGGTAGGCACCTTAACCACTGAGCCACCTTTCCAGTCCGAGCTTCAGTGTTTTTAAGACAGGGTCTCACTATGCCTCCCAGGTTGCCTCAAACTCACAAACCTGCATCAGACTGTACAGTGCTGAGGTTAAAGACATCTGCTTCCATGCTGGCCAGAGCACACTCGAAGATCAGCTCTGTGGATGGAATGGGTATGCAGCAGGACTCTTGGGGTCTGGAGGGCTCTCATCCTGCCTACACTGGGTGACCAGCCCTCCCCTGTACCCTTGTATTTAGCTCTTGTCTTCAGTTTTCATGCTAACTTCAGCACTCCATAGTCAGCTTCCTCATCAGAATAAAGCAGCCTTCTGGTGGAGCTGCTACAAGCCAAGCCCACCACCAAGGATCCCATACCTACCCAATGCTCACTCCCTACAGCCACCTCGCCCACCCTGCCCAAGACCTAGAAAGCAAGGACCGTATAGACAAATGCCTTCCAAGTATGCTCTTTGTTTCCTGGGCTATTTCCCCTTCCCGCTTGCTCACTCAGCCTCCTGCTGCCCTCATGTTGCTGAGTGATGGGTGACACCTGCAAACAGACCCTTAGGTCTCTGATATGTGCTACTAGGAGGGACTGGAAGCCATGGGCAGCTGTGCCCAGCCTTCCATGGAAACGCTGTAATGCAGTTTATCTACCTCAAAGGGGTGGGCAGGATGCCAGGCGTACCTTATGAGGTCATAGGTCAGCAAGGAGACAGGAATTTCAAACATTTCCTGGGTATTTTCCATAGAGCAGGTGCCATGATATACCCATTTCATGCAGGATCTCACTTACTCTGCCCACTAGGCTTGGGTAGTGGCTATAATACAAGGTTAAAGCATGGATTGTTGAGCTGGTATGTCTGCTTTCAAATCTCAGCTCTGCCACTAAACTTGGGATCATAAATGTTTCTGGGATTCAAATTCCTGTAACTTATGTATAAAATGTAAATAATAATTCCTTATATCATAGGGTGTTTTTTGTGTTTTTTCATAGGGTTGTTGTGAAATTGAATAAGATTGCACATTCGCACATATACAAAGGAACTGGAGTGGGTAGAGACTCAGCAGGTCAGGATACCCAGCACCCATGTAAAATTTTGGGCAGTGTTGGGATGGGGGGCAGAGACAGGAGGATCCCCAGATGGCTGGCTAGCTTCTCTAGCCAAATCACAAACTCAGGAAGCCATAAGAGACCCTGTATGAAAATAAGAGAGAAATAGGAGATGTCAACTGGTGTCAATCTCTGCCCCCACACAGAGAGAGAGAGAGAGAGAGAGAGAGAGAGAGAGAGAGAGAGAGAGAGAGAGAGAGAGATTGACTCTTTTCTTTTTAAAGAAACAAAAAGGATCTGGAGAGGAAAGGAAAGCGGAGTTAGTTTAGTATTTAAACACAGCCAGCCTGAAGCTTGTTCTGTGCTGCCCACCGCTGTCACCATTACATTATGACATATTCAACCTGAGTGCTAAGGCAGACACAACACTTGCCCGTGGAAGTGACAGAGTTGAACTTGGACCACAGAACCAGTCTGACTTCCAAGGTGTAGGCTGTAAATGGAGGCTAAATGCTTAGCTCTCCCCAGCAGACCTAAGGTGTGTTCCATTCCCTGCCAGGCACCTTGAGTGATCTTTGCTAATGGCACCATCCCCACAGGTACGACAAAGCCTATTGCAACTTGTGCCCAGGAGCCTGCGTATGTCAAGAAGTGAGCGGGGCTGGATGCCAAGCACAGACCCCTCATGTTGGGAGTTGGTGCGGGTCTCTCTCAGCCTCTAACCTCTGTAAGGACCCCTCAATCACAGTTACCTCCTTTCTACCTCTATGTCAGCTGTTGGGAGGTTAAGGCCAGGCTTGGTGGGTCTTGTGGAGAGAGTGGGAAAGCCAGTTCCCATTCCTCATCAGTGACCTTCACCTGCCCTTCAAGAGTAGACTCAGGCTTCTCTTGCCCTGGCTGAATCAGAAAGAACCAGGAGCCTGCCTGGCCTCCCACACTATGGCTTTGGTGGTTAAGGCCTCATCCATCCCATTGTTTTAGGATAGCTCCTGGTAATCTAAAAACCACATACATGCTGTCCAAATGGCTTGACTAGAGCTCACCCTAAGAAGTCACTAGACCTTTCTCTGACCAATTGGAACATCATACCTATTCGTTTGATTCAAAGAAAGGTATATATGAAAAACTAGCCAATCAGAACAAAAAAGAACCAATTCAATTTTATCATTAACATGACCAGGAAAGAGATATTCTCTTCGCTGAACTTAAACTTGAGGGCCCAGGAAATAAGCCTGGAGCAGCCAGCTCCCATCTTGCTCCCATGAAACTGGAGTCAGGCAAGAGTAGAGCTGAAAAGAGATGGCCAGGTAGAGTCTAATGACCAGTGTTGGCTCATGGATGAGAATGTACCTGAAGCCAGAAGCCCAACATCTTCTAGTTACCCCAGCCAAAACATTGCCTTTCTTTTAAAAAAAATGTTTTTATTTATTTACAAAGAGAGAGAGAGTGTGTGTGTGAAGGAAAGTGGGGTAGGGGGGAAGAGAGACTGAATGGAAACACACCAGGGCCTCCTGCTCTGCTATTACCAACAAACTCCAGATGTATGCACTACTTTGCACATCTGGCTTTATGTGAGTATGAGAAATTGAACTCGGGATGTCAGGCATTGCAAGCAAGCACCTTTAACTGCTGAGCCGTCTCTCCAGCCCACATTTCCTTTGTAGATTGTTTGACTTAGATTCGGTGACTTGTAAAGGTTCCAAAGAGCAGAAGGAAGAAGATGAGACTTAGAGATTCTAAAATGGGGTTGGAGGGCAAAAGCCATGGCATTCTCCCTGTACTTCATAGGGATTCTCCAACATTAGCTAGAGCTATGTTCTAGAAACAGCAAAATGCTCCTCAAACAAGTAGGGAGAAATATCACACCTGGCCTCCAACAGGGCCAGGAAAGATGAAGGAAATTTTAGCACTGCCATGTGGAGACGTTGAGTTATTTATGACGCAGAAATCAATGCATCTTCCCCAAGAGCCTCCATTTAAAAGGACCATGACATTGATTCGAGCAAGCCAGGCCACAGATACATCAAGCTGGCCTGACTGATGTCATGGCTATGTCCACTAATGCTAGCTGGTTGGAAACATTTGGTCCCAAGCAGCTCAGCAACCAGGGGTCAATAGGCAATCAGAATGGAATACAGTCCCTTCTGACCCCAAGCCTTACTCTGAGCCAGGCAGGAGCCTAGACCATCTATTCACAGTTGGAATGGGCACCACTGGGGTCTGAAAGCCTTCATAGACATAAAGCATTTGAGGCTGAGGGAATGGGTCTCTGGGGAAGCTGGGAGTGGGGAGGCACACCCACTTGCCGCTTAGGACCTCAAGGAGAAGGGAAGGTTCCTTTGGCTATGCTGGTTCTCTTCCTCTTACTAAAACTCAGGGCTAAATTCATGAGCCTTGGGAATAGGTATGGAGCCAAAGTGAGCATAAAACATCCACACCCAACACAAGCAGAGGCAGGAGAACAGAGATAAATCTTGGTCCCAGGGTCTGAGTAATGGAGTGAGTGGGCCTCAGAGGATGTGGGATTAATTAGCAGGGCCAAGCTAAGGATGCCTTTCAGAAGAGCTACTATGGATCAGGAAAGTCAGACTGACATTGCTTACGGTTTCTTGACTCACTTCACAAGATAGCTTCATGAGGGTCAGTCCATCCCTGTAGGGCAGGAAGAAGATCGGGGCTGAAAAGTGAGAGATGAGGTCAGTGTAGAGATGTTCTGGGTTGGTTATGATTTCCTCATCTGAGGGAGGCAGGTTGACTCTCTCAGGGGTTTTTGGAGACAAGCAACAGAAATCCAACCCGGGAAAAGACCAGAGGGAAAGCTCTGGAAAAACTGGCTCTCAGAACCCAAGGAAAAAATTTGCGGAAGAGGAGGCGGAAAGAATGTAAGAGTCATGGGGAGAGAATAATTAATACATAAGAGGAAATGTCACCATGGATTCAATGGTTTTATCTAAGAACCTATGATACTGAGCATATTGTTGTGTTAATATATGTAATTTTAAGCCAATAAAAACATTAAAAAAAAAAAAACAAGGAAAGCCCTAAGGGGGGTGAGGAGGTGGGAGCCAATCTCCTTAAACTAGAAGAGAGATGTAACCTTTTTTTTTTTTTCATTTTGAGAGAATAAGTCTTATTGACTCTGATCACATGCCCACCCATTGGTCAGAGACTCAAACAAAAGGAGAATCTCATTGGCTAAGATTGACTCATGCCCTATTGGCAGAGCACTTGATGGACAGTCCTGCTGAGGAATAGAAGTGAGCAGACCATTAAGAGAAGATAAAACCAGAAATACTACCAGAAATGAAATCGGAGGGCAGCAGGGACAGATGATAGGTAACAGCAAACAGTCTGTCATGAGAGGTTGAACACTTCACCTCAGGAGAAATAATATCCCAGTCAGGTGATAGAATGTACCTCCACTGGTCTTGGTTAGAGTGGAAAGAGAGAGGAGAAAACAGCTGCCTGTGAGCTGAGTTTAATGGAAACCTTGCCTTGTGCTCTTGGGCATTTTGCAACCATGAATTCAAGTAACTTCATAATGGCCCCACTAGAGAAAGGATCTTGTAGGTGAAGCTACCTGTGTTCAGCAAAAGTACTTGCCTAGGGATCAGTATTTACAGGTCAACCCTTTTTTGGACTCTAAAGTCTGGGCAACAAATCTCTGTGCCACAGGAAACCTGACAGGGCAGAGTGGTTGCACAGATTGAGAGAAACTCAGGGCAAGGAGGAAGGGGAACAGGAGGAACACTGTGGTTTGGATGTGAGATGTCTCTGGAGGCTCAGGGCTCTGTTCAGAGGCAGGGCTTTTTGGGCGAGATTGGTTCATGAGTGCTCAGAGCTATCAATGGATTATCCTACAGATAGATTCATAATTTGATGACACTCTTGGAGGCTGGTGGGACCTAAGAAGTGGGTTCTGGTTATGTGTGATCCGAGACAATTCTTCATCCAATGTGATTTGGCAAAGGCAAAAGATTGGGCACTCCTGGAAGGTCAAAGAAGTAGGTCCATGGGAAGAATGTCTCTGAAGGGTATAATTTGTCTCCACCTCTTCCTCTCTCTGCGCTCTGGCCACTAAGATCTCTGCTTCACACAGGCTCCTTGCAATGGAACCAGCCAACTGTGGGCTGAAACCATGAACTCAAATAAACCTTTCCCTGCTGTAAGTTGACTTCCTTGGGTATTTTGTCACAGAGATGAAGAGTGACCCTATATGAGGAGGAAGAAAATCAGAAGCAGGAATAATCTAGGGGGGGGGGTGCGGAACAGGCAGGGAAACAGGAAATCCAGCCAGGAATCCCAGCCTGAATATGAAGCTATAATCCCACACCTGTGCTGCTGCATCTCCCCTCCTCACTAGGATTCCCCACAGCCCCTGGTGGCTGTTGGGACAGGAAGAAGATGGTGAGTTCCCAGTTGCCTAAGGCCTCAATAACAGAGAACATCGTGGAAATTGATCAGTTGCCTGGTACCCATTCTCCACTCTCCATGAGGTCTCTTCAAATCAAGGGGCAAAATTAGAGTAAGCAGAATGGTCTTCCTGTTATCTGAGTACCTACTAAGTGCCAGGTGCTCTTCCTCTATTATCTCCAAGTCTCAGCATGACCCAGAGAGATGAGCTCCATTTTACACACTAGGAGACCAAACTCGGAGAGAAGATAAGATGACTGGTTTGTGTGTGTGTGTGTGTGTGTGTGTGTGTGTGTGTGTGTGTGTGTGTGTGTGTGTGTGTGTGTTTGCACATGCAAGTACATATGCATACCAGGGGCCCCCACTTTAAAGCTCACACACCTGGACTGATGGTGCTGGGTGGCCTACAACCCCCGTCTGTTGGGCTTAGGGTCCCTGACACCTGCAAGGCCACCCTCGCTAAGTTACAGCCCCACTTAACCAAAGTTTGTAAAAGGGCACCCTGGGAGAAGAAACAGTCTTATCTAGGCAGAGCTCTGCTAAAATCCCAATAAGCCCATTGCGAGCTGGAGATTGAAGTGTGATTTTGGCATCTCTCCTCTGGTGTGGAAAGAGATTACACTGAGTCATATTTCAAAAAGGCACCACTGACACAGTATAATCTCTGGTCTTAACTCCCCCTGACCTTGAGAGAGCAGCAATAATGCAGAGGGGCTGAGGCGGCTGGGAACAGATTTAGACCATCATGAAGAAGCTCCAGCTGCCAGGAGAATCTCCCCAGGCTCCTGTCTGGAGCTGCATGGAGATATCTTTTGCAGGGACAGCCTCATCTTTCTGGGATCTAGAGTCCTGATTCCCAGCCTGGCTATCACCTTCCCAGTACCTCTCTGCTTGCAAACCAAAAGGACCCAGTGGGATCTCCTCTCCTCTGTACTCCACTCCCATCTCTTTCGCAGTGACAATGATGAAGCTGAAATGTCGCCAGAAAAGGCATCGATCTGTTTATCTATCACTCGCTAATCAAAAGTTTCCTGCCTCCTGTTAAAATACCAATGATTTCCTTTGCGGAATCAAACAGGTCTGTTCCCAGACATGGAGCGTGTCAACAGAGACACTTTAATTACCGTCTCTGATGCTCCTTCCCTGAATAGCAATCTTTCCCGAGCTACATGATGAACACACATTAGGGGAAGAATTAAATCAAAAAGCAGGCACTGACTAATTGCAGAGTGTGTCACCCGGGATGAGCCTTCCTGTGATGCAGTTGATCCTTCCTGGGTCCCAGAATTCCAGAGGAGCAG
>PVHP010001359.1:0-108792 GCA_004024765.1 Zapus hudsonius
ATGTGATCAAAATGTTATCTACATGCATAAAATTGTCAAAAACAATGTCCCATGCACACAGAGGATATAGAAACTACAGCTTCATCGGTGACATTGACGTTCACTCACCATTGTCTCCTGGGGAGACAAGGCCACCAAATCCGAGGTATGATCTCAGCTGGATTCTGTTGAGGAATAAAGATGATCTTATTTACCTATTTCTGAATTGAGGAAAATGACCTCTCCCATCCCTGCTAATTTTTATGTATATTTGCTTCTCAAGCGGCTGTTGGAGAAGTCAGGTTCCCTGGGGACCAGGATATAGTTGGGTTGCACTGAGTACAAAATGGGGCCTTGTGGTCTGTGGGCATTATCCTGGCCAAATCAGGTACACCACTTAATCCTTACTGATTTGGATTGAAACAACCAAGTTTCTGATACCACATGATTTTGAAAGGAGGTTTCTCATGACTTGAGAAAACCAAAGCCACGCAAAGGGAGTTTGTTATGACATTGCACAGCTGTACTGTGACCTTGGGAAGGATCCAGTTTCCAGTTATTTTTACAGCTGGTGGTGTCTGTTACTCATGTGCTAGCCTGATTCTTGGCAGGCTTTTCCTTTGTCTCTCTGAGTTGATTTTCACTTGCCCAATGAAGTATCTGGAGGTAGGAATCTTGGGTCTTTATTTTTAAAAAAATCATCAGGTACTTTGCAGAACATAGTCAACACAGGATAAGCCAGACAGACACCAGCGTTTTCAACACAACCTAAAGTAGAAGTATAGAGACCCACTAAGACCTCAACAATAAAGCAGCCTTAATACGCACCCACCATGACTCGGAACTGAGCAGAAGAGGGGGTGGAAAGATTGTAAGAGCCATGGTGGGGGATAACTCCTAGAAACATGGCCCCCCTCAGTAACATCATACTAAGGCGGGTGGAACCAGGCTGGCTCCTAGGCTATCCATAATCCCCTACCCCATGGACTGATCCAGCTTGCCTATGGAGGAGGATATCCAGCTGATTGGGGATAGGGAAGAGGGGCATTGGGGAAATGGGGATAACAACTCATTATTTGTTCATTAAATTTATCTCATTATGGATTAAAAAAAAAAACCAAGGCATAGGTTTGGTGGTAGAGGGGATAGCCTCACCCCCACCCCCACCCCAGGTGACCCAGGCAAGATGTCACATCCCTCCCTAGCAGGCAGCCTCAGGCTGGCAGCAAGCAGCCTTTGTTTGTCAGTAGAGATATTCCAAGGAGCTGAGGTCTAGAATATTAAAACCTTTCTCAGGTTTATCTCCACCTCATCTCACTCATTTGAAATTCCTGCAATAGTGGGGGTGGGGAGAAAGTTAGTTTAATCCTCTGGTTCCTATCAGACTAATTACAGTTTCAATAGACGACAGACAGGCCTCTCAATGAGAACCGGGGACACAGGAACACATTATGTTGGTACTAATAATAATTCATCTTTGTTTTATCCAAAAAAAAAAAGTAAGTGGTGGGCTTACTTTCCTTATAAAAGTGGGGTGGAGGGATAGAATCATATGATCATTTCTGATGAGCTACGATCGGGTTACTTCAGGTTGGCAATTCTTTGTGTAAGGTTAATGGAAAGCTTTTGGCAGAAGGAAATTTAGTTGATGCCAGCTGAAACTGGTCTGTGTGGGAATTTGATTAAGTCTCTCTCTTGGTTTCTCAAAAGTACAAAGAACAACTTAGTTTCAGTTTGATGAAGTGGAACTGTTACCAATCAGCTGTCATTGTCCCTTTTGTATAAATCAACATCATCCACCTGAGGAAATTCTCCCCTCTGGCCTGGGCTGCAATGCTTGCAGGGAAATTCCAAGCTGTTACAAGCCACCTGCTGGGTCCACACCACCCGGAGCCTGAGCAAGTAGCTATAGTGGTGTGTAGCTCCCTTATAGTGTCCATGGAGTGTGCACAGTGGCTGGGGGTGGAATAAGGGTAGTCTAGCTGACAGCCGTTCTTCAAGACAGCAGGGCAATGACAAGTCTAATAGTCAAGAGCTGAACACAGGGCACAGGCCTGTAGTCCCAGCACTTCTGAGGAAGAGTCAAGATTATCTTGGGTTTGAGGCAAGCCTGGCTACAAAGCAAGACTGTCTCTGAAAACCAAACAAACCCAACCAACCAGCTAAACAAAATGGCAGGTGTCAATTAAAGTGCCCATCCCCCAAAATTTTTGTTTATTTATAGGAAAATAAAAATTTTAAGGAGTGCTTAACAGTAAGAATTTATTAATTAATGTTAGTATTGATTTTAATTATGTTTCACAGTGTTTGAACAATCCTTAGCACCTAGCCTGTGCCCCACAGAAGAATACACCCCCTAAACTGTCTCAGACCTCTAGCAGAGTGACACAATCTTAGTGTGTGATGGTTCAATTTTGTTGTCCACTTGACCTTTTTAGTAATCTTGGGTAGGTCTCTGAGGATGTTCACAGGAAGGCAGTTTCTCAGGAGGGGGAAGGATGTAAAGAAGCTCATAGAAGCTAGAAATAGATATCCCTTCCTGGAAGGGTAGTGCAGGAAGGAAATTCCAGAGACTCAGGAAGCCAACAAATCTGGGATAGGATTATAAAACTCTGCCCAAAGGTTATATAAAAGTGGAGGAAATCCCCACCCCCGCCCATTTGCTATTTGTATATAGTATTGGTGATGGGTTTTTCTCTCTGCTTGGACCTGTGAAAGGGGGCCAGCCTCTTTCACTGTTATAGAACTTCCCCTGGATCTGTAGCTTCAATAAATCCTTTTCTCCCATAACTGTGCCTGGCTTGGAAATTCATCTCAGTGGTGTGTGGCTACGATATAGTGTTTAATCTAGTCTATAAGAGTTCAGTATAAAAATAATGATGTTCTATGATTTTTGTTTAATGAGGTAATTAAGATATTGCTTGATGATATAGGAAATGTGAGATACTGTCACATTGGAACAAATACCTGCATTCCACAAGAAACTATGAGATCACTTCCAGGCTGGGGGCTCAGCTCAGCAGCATAGAATACTTGCCTAATGTACAAGTCTGAGGATTTCATCCCCACTAAGAGATCAATGCCATGGAAATTTCTGTTCTGTTAGATGGTATATCAGAGCCTAACAGGAAAACATAAACACAAGATGTGTCAAATAGAAAAGGGTTTAATCCTGGAGACTTTCTACAAAGATGCTGTAGGATTGATTGGAAGAGCAAAAGACAAGTGGGGACAAGGGAACCAGCTCCTCGTGGTGCCACTTTCCAGGTGGGGTCTGGGGTTCCAGGGCTGGTGGAGGAGGGAAACCCTGAGAGGAGGTAAGACAACTGACGGTTCCTCTTGAAACCACGCATTGAAAGGAGCAAAAGCAGTTCAGTTCAAGCCTGGGATTAATATCTGCTCAGCCTTCTACATTTCCCTGACACATCAGGAACACAGGCTGTGGCTCTGCTGAGCCTCAGGGTCCCCATGTGAAAACTGTGGGATTTCCTTTCTTACAGAGCAGATATGAAAACTACATGAAACAGTGTTTGCAAAGTCCTAGATTATAGCAGGTATGAAACTACAGTTATTGCTAAAAATGATTTTAAAATACCACCTATAAGCCTCAAGAGGTTAAGGCAGAATGATCAAGTTTACGGCCAGCCTGGGCTACATAGTGAGAACTTCTCAAAAAAAGAAAGATCACTATCAAAGTTTCATGCTTTGTAAATCTGTTTTGTCTTTCCTGTGCAAGAAAATGTTTATCTGCACGTGTTTACAAAGGAGAGGAAGTTGGTGTGTTTCTACTACAGTACTTTACTAAAAGTGGCTCTTGGTCTCACTGTTTCTGGGATTCCCTGGTTCTGAGAAAGTTCCCATAGGAAGCCACCAGGTGGCGAAGTGATTCTTTGTCTTTAAAGCAAAATCTCCAGGTTTGGAAACAGGGAGGTTTGTCAGAAACTCCTAGAGGTATAGATTATCTGGAAGGGGTCAGGAGAACAGAAGATCTCGGTGAGGTGTTGAAAAGGTAAAGGAAGAAAGTCTAAGAAGAGGTGAAATCAGCCCCTTCAAATAGCTCCTGTTCGTGCCAAGGGGTCTGACACTGGATAGGCAATGCAAAACTGAGATGTCATAAAGTATAGCCATTTCTTTTGAAAAATTTTATTTTATTATATATAATATATATATATGAGAGTTACTTTTTTGTGTCCCATCTCTCCCATCCCCCTTTCACTAACCCCTTCTCCATTCCAACTAATCCTTCTCTATTCTGATGTTGATTTTTTTCCTCTCCCTTATCCCTGACAACATGTTGATGGGCCTGGGTTATGCAGGTCTTGTGCAGGCAATGCCAGGCAGCTCAGCTGTTGCAAAGTCATGAATGCAATGGCCACATTGTGTCTGAAAGACAGCATTTTTAAAGCATTCCTCCCCATCCTTTGGCTCTTACACCCTTTCTGCAACCTCTCGCAATGGTCGCTGAGCCTTGGAGGGTGTGCCAGATGTCTCACTTACTGCTGAACTGTCACTTCTCCTCAGCACATTGATGAGTCTCCCCAGCAGTAGTCATCTCCATCTGAAAAGAGAAGCTTCTCGAATCAAAAGAGAGAGCAGTACTAATATACAGGTATAAACATAAAATATTTAGAGAGCAGTTTGAAGGGTATAACATATCCATTTAACAAACCACAACAGTAGCTCCCCCTAAGGCTCATATCATGACTTTCCTAGTGATAGGCTTTTGACAAGGTTTTCAGTACCAAGCATGAATTCCCTTCTGTAGATCAGGTCTCAAATCTAATCAGAGAGCACTTGGTTACCCCTGTAACAGACGTACCACCATTGCACTCCTGGGCACATCTTACCTGGTGGAGCCATTTCTTTAACCCTTGGCGAGCCAGAAAGTGCTTGGTAGCAATGTTACTTTGTATAGAAAGAAACTAAGATACAAAGAACTCACTAATTCCCCATATTTTCAAGGATGAGAAGCAATGAGTCCAAGGTAGTTCCTGTTCATTTTCGTTGTGGCAACGTCATCTGGCTCACCCCAGCCACCATCATCCAGGTCACTTCTGCTGTCCACACACTGATCGTCCTGCTTTCAGTGTTCTGCTTGGCCAGCTTGTGGGTTCAAGTCCCCTCAGTGCAGCTGCACAGTGCTGCTCTGGGTTCCCTGACTGGCTGGTCTCTTCCTGCACAGTTGCCTCCTGGCATCACTGGTATCCTTCCTTCTGAGAAAATTGCTGATACCAAGATGAAGTCATTCTTGTTACACCTAGGAGAAATTCAGAGCTGGGAATACACAAAACGAGAAGGCCCTGGCCAAGACTAAAACTGTCTGGAGGCCTTCCTGAATGCCACACATGGGGAAGATTCTCTCAAGCAAGCTTGTCTGACATTCTACACAACTGCAGCCATTTGGATTCAATACATTCCCAGAGATAACACCTCCATCAAGCTCATACCAGTGCTGCCAGAGTCTTGGAGACCAGTGGATTCAAGTGCTTGATGAGTGTTTCCTCCTCTTGTAGCGAAAACTTTCCTGCCATTCCCTCTGCACAGGCACCTGATGTGCCAAAGTGTGCATTCTTGAATCTGATCCTTTTGCTTATTTCCCAAGAAATTCCTTATGCTTGCAGATGGATTTTTCTGTAATGGAGCCAATCAGTCTCTCTGAAAACACCCAAACTCTCCCTCTTCTTTCTTTGATTCACTGCTCCTGATCCTGCCCAGTGAACACCAATTCTTGCCTCCCAGCAGAGGAGAAAGAGGCTTCAGGCCTCCAGGGTAATCCCCCAAGGGTGTGAAAGGAGGACACAGTCTAGGAGAGAACTGTGTTAGGTCTCTGGCTAGCATGGACTGCCCAGTCAAAGATGTGGGCCTCAGAGTCAAAGTGGCAGCAAATTCTGTGAATATAATTCAACACAAGCATGGATACTGCATCTGTCCACAGCTGGGGTGTGCTCTATAGTCAGACCAAAGACAGCTAGCTGACTGAACTAACAGAGATCCCAGACCATAGGCTCAGGCCTCCTTCTTGTTTACAATAAGGGTCTTCTTTCTACAGGTGAAAGCCTCCTCCCTGCTGACTGGCTGTCATCATGCTGGAATGTGCTGCATCCTGTTGGGGGGTGGGGAGAATCATCAGTGGTTTTCACCAGCAGTGGACCTTGCAAGCCACACAGTTGGCCAGTCAAACAAAATGTCCCAACTGGTGCAGTGGCAGCATGTCTGTTATGGAGGAAACTAACTGTCCTCTGGTTGGATTTAAGGCCAGTTCCATGGGAGGGAATTCATGCCTGGTACTGAAAGCCTAATGAAAACCCTATGGATTAGGAGGTCATAAACCCTAGGGAGAAGCTACTACCATTTTTTGGCTAAATGGATATATTATAATCACCAAATTGTCCTCTAAAAACTTATGTTTATGCTCATATATCAATGCTGCTCTCACTTTTGGTTAGAGAAGCTTCTCTTTTCAGATGGCAGTGACTACTGGGGAGACTCAAAACTCATCAAAGTGCTGAGAAGAAGTGACTGTGGGGTGTTCAGCACCGAGACATCTCTATCACATGCTTCAGGGCTTGGGCACCATTGTGGAAGAGGTGGCAGAAAGAATATAAGGGGCAAAGGAAGGAGAGAAGTGCTTACAATAAATACTGTCTTCCAGACACAAAGTGGCCTTGATATTCATGACCTCACCATGGCAGATGTTACCTTCACAAGACCTGCATAACATAAGGGGAAAATGATGACATCAAAATAGAAGAGGGGCTGGTTGGAACGAAGAAGGGGTTCAGTGAAGGGGAACAGAAGAGGGTGGTGGAAGGATATTATGATCTGGGTACATTATGTATATGAATGGAGGTTGTCAATAAAAAGTTTAAAAGGCTAAGGGACACGGAGGACATAAAGGGTTAACTAAGAGTTGAGACAGGCTGAAGCCCCCATGGCTCCCTGCTGAGACCCAGCAGGCACTTCTCACACTCCTCTTTTGATCCTAAACCTCTGGGCTCCCTGGCAAGCCACAATGAACCCTGTGTGCTCACCCCAGTGGTGCTGACAATAGGTGACAGTTCCAGGTGACAGTTTCTCCATAGCTGCCACCATAGAACTCGAGTCTAAGAATCACGTACTTCCCGCCACTCAGGGCTGAGCAAGCCCCTCAACTTATGCAAATTAGGCATTCACAGGCTACTATCCCCCACCTATCCACTTGTGAGGTGCCCACAGACCACCCTGCCCCAACCAATCCCCTTGCTATGCCCCTGCCTCTAATTTTCCTGGCTTCTCCTCTCTATAAATATGACCTCTCCACATACAATAAACAATATATGCCCGTTACACCCACGGCGACTGTATCCTGAGAGTTTTCTTCTCTTGCTGGCTTGCATCCTGCCAGCCCAGCTCCGTGGACGAGTGGGGGGGGGCGCCCTGCTCCCTCCCTAACTCGGCCACTGCAAATGAACTCCAGATGTATGTGCCCCTTTGTGCATCTGACTTTATGTGGGTACTAGGGAATTAAACTTGGGTCATTATGTTTAGTGGGCAAGTGCTTTAACCAACGGGCCACCTCTCCAGCCCCTACTCAGTATTTCTAACTCTCAAATAGAAGTCACTTTACTCAGAGCCTTATAAAATCATAACAGCTGGACATGGTGGACAGCTAGGCACCTGTAGCCCAACTATTAAGGAAGCTAAGGAGGAGGATTGCTTGAGCCCAGGAATTCGAGACCAGCCTGAAAGATTCTGACAAAAAAAAAAGTCACCCAGCTTATTCCTTCCTCATGCCGGAGCCTATGAGCTGACTCATTGGAGTAGCATCATGTGCTTAGAAATCTAATAGTAATAATTTATATTCTCGCATGAACGGATTCTGTATAAATATCCCATTTTATTTAGGATAACACAGTCAAGCACAAAAGCTGTATCAGGAATGAAATAGTCTTTGGTGAAATGGACGAATCTAGTTTTGCAGAGACTTGGTGCTCCACTTTCATTACATGGTGTGGACAAATCTGTCTTTATTACAGTTCAGCTCCCAAGTTGACGTGCAACAGCAAAAAGATAAGCATGAAGCAGTTACTCCAGAGAAGTTCCTTCTTCCGTAATATTCCACTATTTGACAGTTGTGTTATTAAAAATGAAATACACACTTCTTGTAAATATCGTAGAAACACATTTCGATTCTAAACATCTTTGTTCAGAGTTAATACATATGCAATGTGTCAGGAAACAAGCAATAGCAGTTACAGCATACATCACATCATGAATATGCAGTCACCGTACACAGAAAGGTGGGGTCTGATTGACTTCAGATAGATTACTAGAAACCACGGAGGAATTTTCCCCAGAGTATTTAGAGCAAAATTACTGGGAATATAGTTCTTTGTATAGATATCACTGGAGAACCATTATTTACAGACTCAGGTACTTATACACACATGCAATTTACTTCCATGTGTGTTAGGAACTTGAAGACACTTTTCTCTCACACAAAATCAATGTAGTACATGTGTCCATATGTGTGTGTGTGTGGTACTGGAATCAAACCCAAGATTTCATGCATGCTAAGCAAGTGCTCTACTGAGCCATGTCCCAGCCCTGTCAGAATATATTCAACACTATATTGAATACATTTAGAAACTTTTTAAGGAGCTATGACATCTCTTCCACAAATATGCATATTAATGGTTAACAAAAGAAATGTCTCCTTTCTGCTATATTTTGGCACATGGTTCAGGTCCTCATTTTGTGGGGGACCAATAAAATAGATAACATAAATATCTTACTGAAGTGAAGCATTAAGTTTTGTTTACATTAAATGTTTCCCTCTGAGGTTATTGTAGATTCTGAAATAGGTGTAGATGATTAAAGATCCATAAGTACATTTATAAAGAGATTCTCTATGTGTTTTACTCAATTCCTAATAAATAATGTTAAGCTCTTGCTAAGCTACAGTACAATTTCACAGCCAGGATTTAGTATTGATTCCGTCAAGACACCCAACACTCGCATCACCACAAGGACCCAAGGTGACTCTCTCATATCCACACTCACCTGTCTTGTTCTGTGCCCTTCTCTTCCCTGGTGACCCCTGGTTGACTAGCCATAGTTGTTGTCATTTTGCATTTCAAAGGTTATGCAAATTTTGTCCATGAGGGAGTTTCTAACTGAGGTGGACAGCACCATTCCATGGGCTAAGGAGGAAGCTGGCAGAGCTCCCGCATTCCTCTCTCTCTGCTTCAGCTGTGGGGGCTACTGATGCCCTGTCTTCCCCACCATGGCAGAGAGCACGCTCAAAGTGTCAGCCAAATGAACCCTTCCTCCCTGAAGTTGCTTTTGTCAGGCATGATGATGTTCCATTTTACATTCCCAGCCGCAGCACAGGATTGCTCTGCTCTCTACATACTTGTCAACATTGGATTTCTCACTATTGGGTGTTTTGTTTTGTTGAGGTAGGGTCTTACTCTAGCCCAGGCTGACCTGGAATTCACTATGTGGTCTCAGGCTGGCCTCAAACTCATGGTGATCCTCCTACCTCTGCCTCCCCAGTGCTGGGATTAAAGGTGTGCTACCGTACTCAGTTTCTATTTTTTTTTAATTGTAACAATTTTGCTAGGTGTGTAGTGATATCGACTTGAGGCTTTATTTTGCAGTTGCCTAATAATGACAAAAAAATGTTGAATATTTTTCATGTGCTTACTTGCCATCTGAAGTGTCTTTGCGATGAAATGACTTCTTTTTTAAAATCAATAAGTAGAAACTCTGTATGTGCAAGTCCTGTGTTGGTACCCCCACTTCCCTCCTCCCAAACTCTATTCCACTGAAGACCCTCCTCAATGGGATTGCCAGAATGTTCCATGGGATGGAGGGCTATGAGTGGTGCAAGCAGCAGTTTGGGGGGGGGGATCCGAGGGGGAGGGCAAGGGGCAATGCCTCTGGGTGTTCTCCCCCACCACGGCTCTTACATTCTTTCCGCCCCCCTCTTCCACAAAGTTCCCCGAGCCATGATGGGTGAGTATTAAGTCTGCTTTAGTGTTGAGATCTTAAGAGTCTCTGGGTTTCTGCTCTAGATTGTTTTGAGTATCCTCAGAGTGAAATGGCCTCTTGTGCCCTTCATTTTATTGATTTTCAACTGTTGAGTTTTAGGAGTTACTTTTTATATATTCTAGATAGTAGCATTTTGCCAGATATGTAGAAACACGTTACAATTCTAAACAACTTTGCAAATATATTCTGTCAGGATGTAGGCTCTCTCTCTCTCTCTCTCTCTATATATATATATATATATATATATATATAATCTTTATTATCCTTAATTAGATACATTGTATGAGCAATCTTATGATGGTATCCCCATTTCCCTCCTCCCTGTCCCCAACCCCTACTGGGGGCCCTCCTCGGTGGGTGTACTGGAGCAGTCCATGGGATAGGGGGTTATTAACAGCACAGGAGGTAGCCAGGTGCTTCCCCCCCTTTGTGTGTTGTTGCTGTGGGCTGTCTTCTTCTCCTCTTAACATAGCTGTGGGAAGGGCAAAACTATTAAATCATGATGCAATTGAATCTGTTGGTTTGCTTTTCCAGATGGTGCTCTGCACATCCCTTATCCCAGAGATTTTCTGTTTCTTTCTACAGCTTTATAGTTGCTCATTTTATATTATAGATATGACTTCCTTTCAGTGTTTTTACATTTGATTTTCACATTTTTTAAATATACAGCAAAGTGATTAAATTTTGTGTGCTGCTCTTGAGACCTTGCTGTTTTAACCTATTTGTTTAAAAGTAGGCTATTTGGAAGTTTCTATGTAGACATTCATGTCTTCTGTCAATAGGGATGTTTTTATTTCTTTATTTCTAATTTTTATGCATTTGGTTTCTTTCTCTTCCTTATTGCTCTGCCTGGAATTTCTAGTTCAACCTTAAAGTATTTTTTAAAAATTTTTACTTATTTATTTTTAGATAACACACAGAGATTTATGTCTCATACATTCTGACATATTAAAATATAATTTGTTTTAATTGATTCCTGAGCCCCCTTTTATCCTTCCTCCCCCTCTCCCCCAATTACCCTCCCCACTGTATCACATGTGTCATTTTGACATTTTCTCCCCCCTTCCACTCATTTCTTTATAATCGTCCTAAAATTTTTTTTTTGAGGCAGGGTCTCACTCTAGTCCAGGTGGACCTGGAACTTACTCTGTGGTCCCAGGCTGGCCTCAAACTCATAGCAATCCTCCTACCTCTGCCTCTTGAGTAGAAGTCCTGGGAGTAAAGGAGGGTGCCACCATACCTGGCCTAAACTTTTAATCAATGTAAATTCCTGGAAATTTGCTGAAACGTATTTGCCTGAATAGGGCCCATCAGGCCCAGATCTGTGAGTTCCCAACATTATTCTTATTGTCTAGCCTTTTCAGATCTCATTGCCTTAGTTTTGACTAACCGGGAGGTCTCAGGAGTGTTTAGTCTTCAAAGCCCTTGGAAGCATCAGCGACCCTTAAGGTGCTGAATGGAACCTGACTGCACAAGCAGACACAGCATAAGTTATTGACGAGAGAGGAATGGAAGGCAGTGATGTTTAAAGAGCTAAGACTGACTTATGTGGTTTGTTCTTCTATGTTCCCTCTCTTTCATATAAATGGAGAATAAAAAATTTAAACTCTGAAATAACCTCCTTCCCAATGCTACCCTGTTCTTACGTATCAGAAATTGCCATTTAAGGAACTCTTTGTGAAATGGCTTATGAAAAATAAAACAATAATGTGCATTTTGCTAGGTTTTTAGTAATAGGCACTTAAATAAATTTTGACAATGCAAACTCTGTTCATATCTTATTTTATCAAACAAAAATATAACCATTAATATTTTTATTTATTTAAGAATGTATATTTTCTACATATAGTGATGTGTTTTTGTATAATACACATACCTAACTCACCACACTTTACAGAGTTTATAGGTATTATGGAAATGAAACTTGGAAAATATTAGATCCTTAACAGATTTCAATGATAAGAGGCCTTAATTATACACACTTTGGTCCATTTAGGCCTTGGGTATGTACACAGTTATAGTCTAGTACCTTCCAAACACCAGACGCTCTTATAATAATTTGTAGACAATTTGAAATATGTAGTTTAGAATCAAACTTCAGAGCCCCCCCCCCTCCAGCAGTGACAAATGGTCTCCTGGCATGTCGGCCCTTATTACCACCACAATCTTCAATGGTTACCTACATTGCAGTAACTCCTTTTGTTCTCAAAACTGCAAAGTTTGGATGTAATACGTCATATATTGTGTGCAGTGAGTTTAGGAGTCTGATCTTGAGATACTGACTGACCCTCTCTGAGCTTCTGTTTTCTTGTCTGAGAGGGCCAGTGATGACATGTATCTTACTGGTTAGGGCTTAAGTGAGGTGACTTCTGGCTCAGAGATGGTAGATAGGGGACCCTCAGTTGCTATTTTCTTTCTCTTACATTTTGCCTTCACTTTCCCATCTCCTCTCCATACACCGTGGAAGGAGGTACATCTTGTTTTGGATCCCACCCCCTTCTCTTTAACATCCCACTGTGGTTGCAGCTCTGCATGTCTTTGCTAGCCAGTCATGTTACAGTGGGGAAAAAACGCTCCATAAGTAACCAATGTATTCTCGCAAATGTGACTCAATATTGTGTCAGACAAAAAGTCCCCTGACCTCACCCTGCACACACAATCACGGCCCTGTGATGCATGCTCAGGTCTTTTATGGTAGCGATGAACTTAGGTCCAAAGCACTGCTTTTGGCACAGCAAGCAACAAAGTATTCTTACAATACAAAGCAATCACACTGGATGTACAGCACAATTTTTTTTTCTTAAAGAATAGAACAGCAACCCATGATCTTATTTGACAACCATGACTTCCAAAGAGGTGTGTCTGGATTGATACGACATAAACAAACACTAGCTATTTGAAGTACTTGTGTGAATGGCAGCTCTGCAAGACACCACTTGAATATCGGGTCTAGCACGAGGTTCCCTGTTCACCCTCTCTCATTCTGGAAGTAGAACAACAGGGTGGCTAGGAACCCACCAATAACGAGAAAGCAGCCAGGAACTGTCTGGCTCCATCACTTAGAAGGTTTTCACTTTCATGTAAACAAGGACTTTCTCGTTACTCCATCAGGCCTTTCTGGGAGATGCTTTGAAATATTCCTCCCTTGAAATGCTGGATATGTCTCCATACCATTTCTGAAGCCAGATGTGTTCTATCTTCATCTTCATGAAGAACCATTCATACTGGCGAGGCCACTTTCTCATCCCCAGGTGCCTGCAGGAGTAAGGGGAGATAATAGTGACCCTGTTGTTATTGACGTTCGCACTTCCACCAGCATTGGCTCTCCAACGTGGAGGCCTGATTCGGGCTGATTGCTGCTTACCCCAGCCAGGGGCAGAGGCTGGCACAGCCGTAGGAAGCCAGAAAGCTGTAGGCACTGTTACCCACCACTGGTACTCCCAGCAGCTGGTTGGGGATTGGTTGTGCCACCAGAACAAGGCATTTGAGACCCATCAGTGTCACTGTATCAGAGGCATTAAATGCAGAGCCCCAACGTTCACTTATTATTGTGGTCTGTTTGGGGGCAAACTAATTTTTTTGAGGCACTGTAGCCTAGGCTGATCTGGAACTATTCCTGCTGGAATTATAGGCCACTATGCATCTTGCTATGTAGCTCAGGCTAGCCTTCAACTCCCTCTACATCCCAGGCTGATCTTAAACTCCCAATAGTCCTGCCTCTGCCTCCCAAATGCTGGGTTGGTAGGCAGGTGTCACCACACCTGGCTGTGGGCATCTTCGCACCTTGAAAACATGGCTTGCTTGGCAAATTCTACTTCTTCTGGAGGCACTGTGACCATCCGGCCAGTGAGCGTTAACCTGGCACATCGGGGATCTTCTGGATCAACAATATTTTTTCTGTACAAGAAAAACATTTTTCAGATATTAATAATAGAACATCAACCAGAAATACTGTGGATTTTGTTAAAAACAAAATAGTGACATTGCTGATTTTTACGTTGTCTATTTTATTTTATTTTACGTTGAAACATTTTAACGTAGGTGATGTAAAAGGTCTGTTTTCATAAGCTGGATGTCATCAGGATGGTTAGATCTAGGTACAGGTGCCAGGGGAAATGCAGATTTGTTATTAAATAGGGATGACATTTCATTACCACGATTTGGACCTGGAGGTCCCAAAAGGTGTATGTGCTAAGGGCTTAGTCCCCAGCTGGGCACTATTGAGAGATGGTGGTGAAGTTTAAAGGTGAGTCCAGAGGGAGGTCTTCTGGGCATGGTGTGTGTGTGTGTGTGTGTGTGTGTGTGTGTGTGTGTGTGTGTGCCATTGAAGGAGACTGTAGAACTGCAGCCCTCCTCTTCCTTTTTTTTTTTTTTATTTCCGGTCATGAGGGGAACAGTGTTACTGTGCCATGTCTCTCTGCTTTACCAGAGACCCAGAAGAGCAGAACCAGATGTCCATGGACTGGGACCTCTGAGGCTCTCAGCCAAAACAGGCTCTCCTCTTTATCAATTGATTATCTCAGCTGCTGTGCTACAGTAAGGAACGGCATTGATGACCCCAGCAGTGCCAGAGAGGACCAAAGATTGAGAATCTGATTCATTGCACCTAAAGTCCTATTACAAGTGGGCTGGGGATGAAGCTCAGGAACAGAGCACATGCTAGCATGAGCAAGGCCCTATGTCCAATCCCCAGCGTCACAAAAAGGTAGATATCATGCTGTGGTTTTCACATATTACAAGCGGAAATGAAAGAAAACAAAGGGAAAATTTGGGCTTATTTGGTGACTGAGAGGGTTTGGATGTGTCTATCACTGATGTCTGCATAGATGCAAATTCATCCAATGCAATACTACCAACATAGACAGCTCTTTCCCTTCCTTCTTCACTCTTTTCTTTCTTCCCTTCTCTCCTCCCTCCCTTCCAGTCTCCTTCCTTCCTTTTTAATTAATTAATTTATTTTTGAGACAAAACACATTGTCTATGCTGGCCTTTCTCACTATGTAGCCAAGAATGACCTTGCATTCCTCATCCTCCTGCCTCCACTTCCCAAGTGCTGGGATTATAGTGTCACCATGTACCACAATGCTTAGATACAGTTCTTTTCTATTAACTGTATCTCAGTAACACCAACATCTGTAAGAATTGTTGTCTGGAAGATAGTTTCTGCTCTACAGAACTCCAGGGAGGCTCCTCATTAGAAGGTATCAGAACTGCATACCCAGGTGGGTGAGATGCACTGCCTGGACCTGGTGGCTGGCCAGAGGCTTTCCTATATTGCCATTAAAACCTGCATTGGTGTTTCCTTAATCAACATAAGGCATATTGAAATAATATGAACATAGACAAGGGTGTGGCTCAGTGGTAGACCATGTTCCGAGCATGCAGGAGGTCCTGAGGTCAAAATCCAGCGTGTGCGCGTGCACACACACACACACACACACACACACACACACACACACACATACAACTGAGTCATGTGGGAGACTACTTGCTACAAAACCTTTCCACTGTAACAGAAAGCTGAAACTTGTTTTTGGTGTATAGGTGGCCTGGAAATGAGGATACAGGGACAGAAACTTAGCACTCCCACCCACCTCCACGTCATGGGACACTGGAGATTTCTGGCAGAAGTATAAACAAGAAAATGGTAGTCTCCAAATGTTTTTCAGACAGTACTTTCATCTATGAGAATTTTCTTCCTGGCCATGGCATGTGCCTTGTATGTTGGGCAAGCACTGTCTGAAGTGCTGGGAAGGAGTTTCCCAGATGACAAAACGTAATAATGCTGGCCACTTACATTCTTACAGAGTAGCACCTCAGTGTCTGCAGGAGACAGATTCCAATAGCCCCCCCACACCAATAGTAAATCCATGGATGCTCAAGTCCCTTATGTAAAGTGGTGTAGTCTTTGCATAGACTGTACACAGCCCTGTTATACCTTATAGCATCGTTCGATTCCTTGTAACATATATGACAATGTACATAGGATGTAAATCATACGTTGAACTGTATGATTTAGAGAATGATGACAGGGACAAAAGTTTGTTGAAATACAATCTTTTTTAAAAAATATTATATTTATTCATTTTTAAGCAGAGATAGAGAGAGAGCGAAAGAGAGAGCACCAGGGGGGCGGAGCATGATGGCGGACGAGTAGCAGCCTCGCCAGGACTCTCTCCGTAAAGGTTTGATTTTCCAGCTGGGATCCAAACCCCGGACCCCAGCTGGCCCTGAACCCAAGCCTACCCTCTCCCCAGCTCCACTACCAGCCCGGACAGGGTTCCCCAAAGGCTTTCTGCTCCGCAGAGGAACAGAAAGCCGCCATTCCCCCACCACAAGCTCCCGCCATCGCCACTGTCCCTGCTTCCCGAGCCCTTGCCAGCTGAGCACCTATCCCTCCCTCCAGCACCCGATCCTTGGGCACACTTCTCTCCATGTCCTCCCAACACACACAGGCAGACGCACTTCTAGGGCAAACTGACCTAGCTGGCTTCTGGAACCCCACTCGAGACTGCAGCTGTGGGCGGGGCCAGGCCTCTGGCAGATACCTGGGAACTGCTGCCACTGCTGAGAGGGCAGAGGCCAGTTAAGGCTGGGACCACGTGCCACTACCGGGAGGGCACAGGTGACTTCGGTGGGCACCAGGGACTGTGTGCCACTAAAGGGAGGACACAGCAAAGTGGGTTGAACAGCACTCCCCAGGGTGCCTGAGTCCCACTCCCCTACCTGGATAAGGGCAGAAACCAACGAAAAAAAACCACAGAAATCAAAGACGGAACTCCCCAACTCAGGAAAGTGGCAAAGAAGTAGAGGCAGCAAATAGACAATCCCAAAGAGAGAATAATATGACTCCTGACCACAACTGCAATGCAAACATGAAACAGTTAATGGCTGTTATGGAAATTCTGAGAAAAGACATGAATAAGATGAAGCTTACCAACTCAAGCATAGATGCCAGACTGAATTTAATGGAGAGAAATATGAATGAATTCAGAAACACATTAAGTGAAGTGAAGATAAATCAACTAAGGAAGGAGCTAGACAATCAATTGATTAATTTTGATTAGGACTTAAAAATGATTTTCAGGAATCCCAAGCAAAAACAAAAATAGACTGGAAATTGGATTTCACCAAAGAATAGGAGTCTATAAACAAAATTATAGTAGAAACCAAAAATGAAATAGAGTTGTTAAAAACCTCCCTAGAATCAATCAGTCCCAGAGTCGACAATCTGGAGGACAGACTCTCAGATATTGAGGATAAGACAGAAGGAATTAATAAGGATGTTATAGGATTCAACAAATTCAAGAAATCAAGTGAGAATAATTTAAGGATCAATAGGAAATCATAAAGAGACCCAATATTAGAATCATAGGGAGAAGAAGCCCAGGCTAAGGGCATACGAAATATCTTCAACAGTATTATTCAAGAAAACTTTCCCTATCTAACAAGAGAAAGCCCACTCAACTTTCAAGGGGCTCAGAGGACTCCAAACAGATAGGACATGAAGAGGAATTCTCTAAGACACATTTTAATTAAGATGCCTAACATAGAAAGCAAAGAGAAAATACTCAAAGCTGCTAGAGAAAAGCAAACCGTAACTTATAAAGGAAAAGCCATCAGACTTACTTCAGACTTCTCATTAGAAACCATGAAAGCCAGAAGGGCTTGGAATAATGCTTTTCAGGGCCTAAAGAAGTATGGCTTTCAACCTAGACTACTGTACCCAGCAAAGCTATCCCTCATAATAGACGGAGAAGTGAAAGTGTTCCATGAAGTAAACCAGCTCTACGACTATTTGAAAACAAAGCCAAAATTTCAGAAGATCCTGCAAGAGATATCCCACAAAGAAGAAACAAGAAATCTACCTCAGAAGAGTGCCAGAGATCAGACACGACAATCACAGTCAGTGTGCTAATAACGGATGCACAGACAACAACCCCCATTACCCCTTCATCATGGCAGGGCTTAAAGCAAACCTCAAAGTTATATCACTAAATATAAATGGACTTAAATCCCCTAAAAAGACACAGACTTGCAGGGTGGATCAGAAAAATGGACCCTTCCATCTGATGCCTTCAGGAAACACACTTTACTTCTAAAGACAGAAACTTCTTAGAGTAAAAGGATGGAAAACAGTTTATCAGGCATGTGGAAGTAAAAAGCAAGCAGGTGTGGCTACATTAATCTCTGACAAAATAGACTTTACACCAAAATCAATTAAAAAAGGATAATGATGGTCACTTCTTACTCATCAAAGGAATGATCCAGCAGGAAGATATCACCATCATTAACATATATGCACCAAATTTGGGTGCAACACAGTTCATCAAGGAAACCCTACTCAAAAATAAAGCAGAAATAGACTCTAATTCCATCATAGTAGGAGACTTTAATACACCTCTATCAGCTCTAGACAGATCAACCAAACAGAAGATCAGCAGGGACATAACGGAACTCAATAACACCATTGACCAGATGGGGATAACAGATATTTACAGAACTTTCTACCCCAAAGACATAGAATATACATTTTTCTCAGCAGTGCATGGGACTTTTTCTAAAATTGATCACATCTTAGGACACAAATCTTCCCTAAACAAATTCAGGAAGATTGATGTAGTTTCTTGCATCATATCAGACCATAGTGCATTAAAGGTAGAAATTAACAATGGAACAGGATCCAGAAAATACACAAAGTACTGGCGCCTGAATAATTCGCTCCTAAAAATGATTGGCTCATCCAAGAAATAAAACAGGAAATTCAGAATTTCCTAGTAATAAATGATGATGATAACACATCTTATCAGAACTTGTGGGACACAATGAAGGCAGTCCTGAAGGGAAAGTTCGTTGCGCTAAATGCCTTCGTATCAAAGACAGAGAGTTCTCAAATCAATTGCCTAACCACCCACCTAAGATCATTGGAACAGACGGAAAAAGCTAACCCGAGGAGTGCAAGACGAAAGGAAATAATTAAAATCAGAGCTGAAATTAATGAATTGGAAATAAAGAAAATGATTAAAAAATAGATAAGTCAAAGAGTTGGTTCTTTGAAAAAGTCAATAAGATTGACAAACCCCTCGCCAATCTAATCAAACAAAGAAATGAGAAAGCCCAAATCAACAAAATCAGAAAGAACAATGGTGAGATCACAACAGATCCTGAAGACATTGGAAGAATCATCAGGTCATACTTCCAAAACCTCTACTCCACAAAATTAGAGAACCTGGAAAAATGGATAAGTTTTTGGACACCTACCAACTGCCAAAGCTTAACCCTGAGCAGATAAAAGCACTAAAGGAACCTATCACATCCACAGAGATTGAAGATGTAATCAAAAACCTTCCCAAAAGGAAAAGCCCAGGACGAGATGGTTTCTCAGCTGAATTCTACCATTCCTTCATCACAGAGCTGAAGCCACTATTTCTGAAGCTTGTTAGAAGCATAGAAAAAGAGGGAAGGCTTCCAAACACCTTCTACCATTGCCCTTATCCCCAAACCAGGAAAGGATACAACAAAAAAAGAGAACTATAGACCCATATCTCTGATGAACTTAGATGCAAAAATCCTGAACAAAGTCCTAGCAAACCGGATACCACACTACATCAAAAATATTATCCACCCTGACCAAGTTGGCTTTATCCCAGCGATGCAGGGATGGTTCAACATACACAAGTTGATAAATGCAATACATCACATTAATCGGCTCAACCACAAAAACCACATGGTTATCTCAATAGATATGGAGAAGGCCTTTGACAAAATTCAACACCTCTTCATGTTCAAAACTCTAGAAGGAACAGGCATAGATGGCCTAGACCTCAATTTAATAAAGACAGTTTACAAAACTCCTAAAGCACAGATCATTCTCAATGGGGAATGGCTCAAGGAGTTCCCACTCAATTCAGGAACAAGACAGGGCTGCCCACTCTCACCACTCCTCTTTAACATAGTGCTTGAAGTTCTAGCCCAAGCGATAAGACAAGAGAAGGGCATAAAAGGGATACAAATCATAAAGGAAGAAATTAAACTATCCCTCTTTGCAGATGACATGATCCTTTATATATAAGACCCAAAGAATAGTATCAGTAACCTCATGAAGGTGATTAATGCCTTCAGCATGTGGCAGGATACAAAATTAACACACAAAAATCAGTAGCCTTTCTTTATGCAGAAGACAAGCTGACAGAAAAAGACACCAGAGAGACTGTCCCATTTTCTATAGCCCCAACGAAAATCAAATACCTTGGAATATCACTAACCAAGGTTGTAAAGGACTTATATAAGGAAAATATTGAAACACTCAAGAAGGAAATAGAGGAGGATGTGAGAAGATGGAAAGATATTGCATGCTCATGGTTAGGGAGAATCAATATAGTAAAAATGGCAATCCTGCCAAAAGCAATTTACAGATTCAACGCTATGCCGATAAAAATCCCAACCTCGTTCTTCATAGACATAGAAAAAATAATCTCTAAATTTATTTGGAAGGGTAAAAGACCTCGGATAGCCAAAACTATTTTAAGTAAAAAAATCCTACTCAGGAGGTATCACCATGCCTGACTTCAAAACATTCTACAAAGCCATAGTAATGAAAACAGCATGGTACTGGCATAAAAACAGAAAGACATATCAATGGAACAGGATTGAAGACCCAGCTTTATATTGGAAGTAACTTCAGTTATTTGGTCTTTGACAAGGGGGCCAACAAGGTATGCTGGGCCAAAGATAGCATCTTCAACAAATGGTGCTGGACGAATTGGATAAACACATCTAAAAAAATGAAAATAGACCAACTCCTTTCACCATGCACAAAAATCAACTCCAAATAGATCAGAGACCTTAATATAAATCCAGTAACCCTGAACACCCTGGAAGAAAAAATAGGAGGAACTCTACATGAAATAGGAATAGAGAAAAATTTCCTGAGCAAATCTCCAGCAGCCCAGGAAATACAACAAACACTTAACCAATGGGACCTGATCAGGCTCAAAAGCTTCTGTACAGACAAACAAACCATACTCAGAGCCAATAGACCCCCTTCAAATTGGGAGATGATTTTCGCCAGCTGCATCTCAGACAGAGGCCTAATTTCCAGAACCTACAGAGAACTCAAAAAAATTAATAACAAAAACCCAAAATGCCCCCTCACAAAATGGGGTACTGATCTCAACAGAGAATTCACAGAGGAGGAAACACAAATGGCCTTGACTCATCTAAGAAAGTGCTCAGCATCCTTAAGCATCAGGGAAATGCAAATCAAAACCACTCCAGTCAGAATGGCAATCATAAAGAAAACCAACAACAATTGTTGCTGGCGAGGATGCGGGGATAAAGGAACCCTCATTCACTGCTGGTGGGATTGCAAACTCATTCAACCGCTATGGAAAGCAGTGTGGAGACTCCTAGACAGAATGGACATAGAACTACCAATGGACCCAGCTATCCCTCTACTAGGCATCTACCCGCAAGACGCCACATCTCGATGCAGAAAATTTTGTACAACTATATTTATAGCAGCTCAATTCATAATAGCCAAGAATTGGAATCAACCCAAATGCCCATCCATGGATGAATGGACAGAGAAACTGTGGTATATTTACATGATGGAATTCTATTCAGCTGAAAGGAAAAATGACATATCGAAATTTAAGAAAAAATGGTCTGACTTTGAGCAGATCTTACTAAGCGAACACTCAAAAGAACAGAGAATTGAATGCTGCATACTCTCCCTCATATGTGGTCTTTAACCAGGATAACCGTTTTCTTTATGCAGACTAGTAGAAAGAACTGAGGGGTTATGAATGAGGGGTAAGGGAAGGAGGGAGGGAAATGGCTTAAGCATGAGGCTAAACCAAATTAGGTTCAAAAACATAAAATCCTCACGAGCATACTGTAATCTAAAGAGTAAGTAGTGGATGTCAACTGGTAAGAGGGGCCATGAGTAGTAGGGGAGAATGTCTAAGTCTGTGAATAATTGAGCAGTCTGACAGCCCCAGGTCCCAGCCACCGGTTCCTTCCCTCACTGAGCTGTTGACCAAAGTGACCCATGAGGTTCCAAAAACAAGACAGAATTCTACCAAGGCTCTTGAACACCCTCCCCAGGCCTGAGACGAAATCCTGTTGCTGAAGAAACCACAGAATGCTATAGACCAGCATCGAGAAACCCTTCGAGGTCTGGAATGGTAACCAGCCCCCAGATGGCAGTTAGTGCAGTGCTGGAAGGCTGCCACACACAATCTGCCAGGGGAAGCTGAACAACAACAGCTGGAGTAAACAGACCACTGGCATGAAACACTGTCTGCAGCCATGAGTAGGCTGACCACACCTCCTACTGGGAGAGAAAAGCAAACCAAGAAAGGAGCACTTGTGCAATGGAGGAGCCTGGGCCTGGGGGAGACAATCAACAACTATTAAATTCGGCCAAATATTCCACTCAGTGAGGGGGAACCTTTGATTGGAACTGGGGATTCAGGCCGATATGCACCGGATCCCATACTCTTGGGCTCCCAAGAAAAGATGCACTATACGAGCGACAGACGGGGAGGCAACTAAAAATAGAAGCTAGGTAATCCAGAATGGTGTATATTTGTTAACCTAGACTGATCTCACTGTCCAATGGAGATTGTGTTTGTAATTTTCAGGATGCAGCAAGAGAGCTGTGGCCCATATACCCCTACCAACCAACCACAGGCAGAAAGCTGAGGTCCTGGCAAGAGATGAGCCGCCACAGTCATATCGTGGAGGATCCATATGGAACCCTGCAGAGAATGACGGGATGAACAAGGGACCCACAGCCACAGCCATTCAACCAACACAGGATAAGCCAGTGAGACAGAAACCAACGATTCTTGACACAAAAAACCCTAAACTCACAACATTAAAACATCCTTAATACTCACCCACCACGACTCAGGGAACTGAGCGGAAGAGGGGGCGGAAAGATTGTGAGAGCCGTGGTGGTGGAGAATAGCAGAGACTTGGCAACCCTCAGTAACAGCACACTTGGGTCAGGAGAACCCCGATGAAGACTAGGCTATCCATGGTCCCCTGCCACAAGGACTGATCCAGACGACACATGGAGGAGGATATCCAGATGACTGGGGATGGGGAAGGAGGGCAATGAGGAATTGGGGATAACAATTCATTGTTGGCCCACTAAACAATGTAACTCATTATGGACAATAAAAAAAAAAAAGAAAGAGAGAGCACCAGGGCCACCACCTTGTGGGTCTGGCTTATGTGGGTCCTAGGGAAGTGAACCTGCGGCCTTAGGCACTGGAGGCAAGTGCCTTAACCACTGAGCCATCTCTCCAGCCCTCCTCCTTCTTCTTCTTTTTTTTTTTTTTGGTAGGGTCTCACTCTAGCTCAGGCTGACCTGAAATTCACTGGAGTCTCAGGCTGGCCTCAAACTCACAGTGATTCTCCTACCTCTGCCTTCCGAGTGCTGGGATTAAAGGCATGCACTAATACGCCCGGCGGAAATAAAATCTTTCAAAAAAATGACATAGAGCTATGGTTGTCAATGAAAAGATAAAGATAAAAATGGGTGAAGAACAATATGTACAGTATAGATTTAGAAAAGAAGCAGGAATGAGAGAACGAAAAAGAAGAATAAAGAAATTTTAAAAAGGAAAGAAAGAAGCTAGATGTGGCTATGCAAATCTGTAATCCTATTACTCAGGAGGCTGAGGAATGAAGATCTTTATTTGAGGCTATCCTGGGCTACATAGTGAGTTCCAGGCTACCCTGACCTACATATATCCTGGTTCAAACCCCAGTAAACAGAAAAGAAGAAACCCTGAAACTACACATGTGTTAATATGTGCTTAGAACAAGTCCTGGCAGGCTACTGCCCAAGAACGTACCTGTTTCTTTCAGCAGGAGGGGTTGGCTGTGTGGGGAGGGGAGGCCCTCTTCATTTTCTAGTCTGTGTGCTTTTACACAAAACACCCAAGTGCTTCTTCCATTGAAAGCCCAGGCCTGGAGAAACAGATCCTGCGTCTGTGGCTCCTCTCTCGACACAGGCTGACTCCATGCTGCTTTGAAACAGGGGAGCATTTGGCCCTCTGCGGGTCCTTCCCGTCACCATGGCAATAAGTTTCTTTCCAGCAAATGAGTATTCATCAAACAGCTATGATTAAAAACTATGATTTTGAGAACCTCAGAGGGTTATAGATAAGCATTTCTTTACTGAAATCCAAATATCTTTCCAAAATTAAGGTATATAGCTTTATGGGCTTCATTATTCCATTCAAAATTTTTTTGTGTTTAAAAGAGATGTCAGAAAGGATGTTTATGAAAACGATGATTTTTTTTTCAAGGTGGTAGAAAACAGTTTTTTTCTTTTTCTTTATATTTTTGTGAGTTGTATGCTATCTACATGTTTGTGTTACATGTATCTTCAGGCAAAACAATTGTATTCGTTTTGTAACCAAATGCCATAGACTAGGTTGCTCTCTTTCCCTGGTGCCCGCAGGCAGGGCTGGTGTCTCCTGGGGCCTCTCAGGTGCGGGTACCCTCCCTCTCCGTGCTGTGCCTTAGTGCCCTCTTATACGAGCACCACTGTATGGAATTATGATGCAACCTACAGTTATTTACCCTTTTATTTGGAGACAACCTCTTTCAATTAATCACATTCTAGGGTATTTTTGAGGAGTTTAATGCATGAATTTTAGGGGAACACAAGCCATCTCACTGAGGGAGAGATAAGAGCCAGGTAGTTCTTTTTTTAGGTAGTCAGCTGGGAGGGAAGAGAAGGGAGGCCCCAAGAGGGAGCTAAAAGGTGTCACACCCCTACTTCAGCAGAACTAATCCAAGTGTCACCCCTCAGCGACAGCCCCGCCATCAGATATGCTGGCTTCTTTGTGGGCCAGCCCCTAGTCCAAACCAGGGGAGGTAGATTTTAATTTTTGCTTTACTACCCATTATCTTTCAGCCCTTTCCCAATTTTCCTGAAAAGGCCCCTTCATGTTCTCTCTCTCTCTCTCTCTCTCTCTCTCTCTCTCTCTGTTCCCATGCTTAGCTTCCCACATGGGCTCCCAGGCCACTGGGTATATCCAGCCCCCCTACCCCCACCCCGTGATTCACAAACTCCCCTACATAAATGTGATGACTTTTATTTCAATTCTGTTTTGAAATAGGCAAAAACCCAAAGGTTTTTTTATTTATTTCAATTTATTTTTATTTATTTATTTATTATTTTATTTATTATACTTTTATTATTTTGTTTATTTAATATTTATTTATTTCAATTCTTTTTGAAATAGGCAAAAACCCAAAGGTTGGAGTTCATGAACTTTTCCTAAATTCCCAAAACCCTGTTTTACCACCACAGCAACACAACTTTTTTTTTTTTTGGTTTTCTGAGGTAGGGTCTCGCTCTAGTCCAGGCTGACCTGGAATTCACTATGGAGTCTCAGGGTGGCCTTGAAATCACGGCAATCCTCTTACCTCTGCCTCCCGAGTGCTGGGATTAAAGGTGTGTGCCACCACACCCGGTTAACACAACTATTTTGACTTCAGTTACTGCTGGATATTTCTGTGTTTGGCTGTAATCTGGGAGACTGTGAGAGGATGACCGGTGGAAAACGCTGCCTTTAGGAGCTCTGACATTCAAACTCTACACGCTTCCGAAGGGCCACAAGATAGCACTGACTAGACACAGAGCAAATAACAGATTTATTACCTTTCTTTTTAAAATTATAACATATTTAAGTATGTATATTTAAGTATGTAGAAAATTATTAAAGAGTAAAATGATAATCACATGTATCTATTGGGGTATCGAAGCACTGCACCCCTGTAATCCCAGAACCCAGGAGGCTGAAGCAGGAGACATTCAAGTTTCAGAGCAGCCTCGGTTATAGACTATTTTATCTGGGGAGAGAGAAAAGAGAGGAGAGGAGAAGAGAGAGGAGGGGAGTGGAGGGGAAAGGAAGGAAGGAAGGAAGGAAGGAGGCAGGAAGGGAGAGGAGGAGACAGGAGAGAAGAGGAAAATATTCCAAAGTGAAGGTCTCAGAAACAAGTTTCTCTCACCTTTCAGTCCTCTTCCCTAGGGTGAGTCTCCTTGTGTGGAGACTGGGTTATGCCCTCATCTAAGTTACTCCATACTGTGTGATGCTTTCAGGCTGAGCCTTGTCCACTGACTCTTGTCAGCCTGTCCCAAGGGCAGAGACACTGCTCCTTGGTGTCACCCGAGAAGCCTGAGGAGTTCTTTTCAGAAACCTCCATTCACCACGGAAACGTTTCAGGATGAGCTAATATGAAGCAGAGGTAGAGTTTACTACAAGACATTTTTAACAGATTTAAGAAGAGTGGTTACTAGAAAGAGAGGTACTCAGAGAAAAAATAAGGTCACAGGAGCGGTGGGGGAGTGTGGGGTTCTCAAAGAAGAGTGGTACTTTAAAATAGTCATATGCAGAATTTGGGTGATTTCTGAAGATACCATCTTCAAAGGCTTGCTAAGGAATTTAAATGAGATTATAGAGTGGCTTCCTAATTCCTATGTGTCTCAAGAGACCAGCAGGCAGCACATTCCCTGTGTGCCTGGGACTTGAGCTCACCTCCAGCTCAGGCCTGCTGGGCCTGTTTCTATGTCTCTGCAGCTGATGTCACTTCCTTCTTGGCTCTGTGGACCTGCAGCCTGTCAACCCTGAGGTCTGCAAAAACCATAGTCCTGGGTTCCTTCATATCGTATCTCAACACCTGCAGTGACAGTGACCCTCACCTGTATCTGCCCTGCCTCTGTCTCTCCAGTAAGGCCTCTTCAGCTCTCTCAACTTTGTGGCCTCTTAAACCTTTTAAAGCTGTTCTGTAAACTACACACACACAAACAACTTTATGATGTGTGAGATCTGAGAGTTAATATTAGTAATTATTAACTGAAATAAAAGAATCTGTATTTGCCAATGGCCAGATATCAAGGAAATTAGGACTACTTGGCAAATGACAGCCAATGAAGGTAGTAAAGCTTATAAATTTATTGTTATTTAATCAATTCTGACATTGTGGAAAGACAGAGATGTGTGTGTTTCTGGTATAACATGTTCACATCTCGTTCCCTAAAATAGTCATAAAACCTAAAAATTACACTCTAACTGCCCCTGTTTTAAAAAGAAATACTTACTTATGTATATATATCTATTTAGTCACATGTGTGTATGTGTATAGGTGCACAAGGGTCTCTTGCCACTGCCACAGAACCAGAATTATGCACCACTTTCTGCATTTGACTTTTTATGTGGGTACTGGGGTATCAAACCTGGACTATCAGGCTTTGCAAGCACCTTTAACCACTGAGGCATCTCTTCAGCCCCCCCACTCCACATTTCTGTGTAAGAGTTGTCCATAAAGGATTTGACCATCTTTATGAGTAGCTCATAAGACCCCCAGGCCAGGAAGGGTCCTGCATGTGGAGGAAGGACTGCTTCACAGAGAAGCCAAGATGAGCCTGAAAACAGGCTCGGCTGGATCCTCCCTGTCTATTTCCATAAGCTCAGATTCATTTGGCATGTTTACATGGCTTCACCAATTTGTGCCTAAAAGTGAACAGTCCAACTGGGTTTTGGCATCTTCAATCTGAAGGTTTCCGTGCCATGTAAAGCTATGACTAAATGCACTTATTATGCTTCCTGGTCTTAAAGGGCCTATAGTAATACAGGTGTTGGTCATGGCCCTTGTGATTGGTAGGAAAGAGATCATATCCTTTACTCCCCTACACATTGGAAAACAAGAACTCTTAAGAGGTTAAAGGTGAGCAAAGGCAGCTGTATTCAGATGCAGAATACAGCATCTGGTGAAGGACAGTGAGCTATAAGCTTCTACCCAGTCTAGTGGCTGGAAGCTGATGTGAATTGGGTGGTGCCCAGTTTTGTAAGTCCCTTGAAATGCTCAGGTCAGGAGGTAAAACTGGTCAGCCCAGTATTTCTCAAACTTAAAAGGCATTGTTAGATTCCAGAAAATTGTTCCCTCTGGCAGATTTGGTTACCAACATCATGTCTGAGTGGCAATCCTGTCAGTAAATAGCTAAGGCCCAGGAGATGAGTTTTGTTTCCCCTCCTCCCTTTCCCATTCTTTGGCCATTTTCATTTATTTTCATAACACCCATCACACAACTTTGTCAACTCTCAAAGGTTAAAAGAAGACAGACAGAACGGATGCTTTGCACCTATCACCCCAATTCCGTTTTCTTTCTTCCTTCTTTCATACCTTTAATTTAGTGCTTTTATGGTCAAACATGTTTTTCTGGTCTGTTACTTGCATAGGCTTCAGCAAGGGATGTGAATATGTATATATCAAGTATATATCCTTCTGCAACTTAAAGTGTCCCACTCGATGTCTTTGGAAAATTAGTTTATGTTGATGACATATAGTTCTACTTCAATTCTTGTCTGCAATGCAGTCATCTTGTCAACATTACTTATTCATTCTACTGAATTTGTTCCATGTTCAATTAAAGTTGGTTATAAGTGATTCTGTAGCAATCATTCTTGTGCTCACATTTAAGAGCTTCAGCTGGCATGGTCTCTCCAGGTTCATAAAGTGGCTTTTCAGTTTACATTCTGAGCAAGGTTGGTCCTGTGGTTGTACATCCTTGCTGACATTTGGTATTATCGGAATACAAAAATTCCAATTGAGATTCTGGTAGTGTTTTAATTGCATTTTCTTGATTGTACATGATGTTAAACATGTCTCCACACTGATTGCTGGGTTTTCTTGTTCTGCTAATTTATCTGTTTGTTTGGGTTGTTTACCTTTCTCTTACTGATCGCTAATCAGTCACACTCTAGGTCTAAGTACCACTCTTTCCCCAGATACCTACATAACTTTATCCAAGTCTAAATCTGTGTGTCTAGAATAGAACCTCCTAATTATGGTTTTCAGATCAAATATTGCCTGGGCCATACTCACAGGAAATAAAAGCATTTGTTGTTTTTATCTGAAATTAAAATAAATATAATGTTAGTCATGTTTTCAGCACCACGACAAAGGATCTGAGCAGAGCAATTTAAGGAAGGAGGGATTAGTTCGGCCCACGGTTTCAGAGATATCAGTCCACTGTCAGTTGGCTCCACTGCTGAGGGCTGAAGGGGGTGAAGGTGGTGGGGAGCACAGGGTGAAGAAGGCTGCTCACTTCATGGCAGACAGGAAGCAGAAAGGGATCAAAGGGGGAGAGTGATGAGGTGTATCATTTTAGGGTGTGTTCCCAATGATCTACTTCCCTCAGTTATATCTTACCTCCATAGTTTTCATCACCTGGCAAAACTGTGCTACCAGCTGGGGACCATGCCCTCCAACATGAGCCTGTGGGGGATAGTGCATATCCATCATCTCAGTTTGCCTGGGCACAGAGAGCGCATGGCCATCTTACATACAAAATCCACTTAGTCTACCTCTAGCATCTCCAAAGCCACAATGGTTCCAGTATTGTTCAAAAAGTCAAGTCCGAAACTCTTTTCTGAGACTCAAGATAAACTTAGCTGTGAGCCTCTGTCAACTAAAGGAAAGCAAGTTACATTTTCACACCATACAATGCTACTGAGTAAGCATTCTCATTTCAGAAAGGAGGAATGTGGGTATAGAAAGGAAAGGCAGGACCAAAGGAAGACCAAACCCCAACAGGGTTTGTGGAAGCTCGAGGAGGAGGAGGAGGAGGAGGAGTGCTTTCAAGCACTATGTTCAGAACACGAGGTGGCTGCTGCATGCGTGACCTCACAGTGACAGCCATTTCCCGCACAACACTGCACAGTATTGGGCCCATCAACGTTCCATAATTAATCTTTGCACGTAACTTTATCATTCCCTTTGTTTGTTTTGTCTTTCTAACACCTTGAATTGGATCCTTGCTATATCTACTTTCAGTTACTGCATAGTCATGAAGTACCATAGATTTCCCTCTAGGGACTGACCACCTTGCACCCTGCTAGCAAAGGTGTCCCTGTGGATGCATTCCATGCTTCCTGATTTCTATGGTGGTCTTTACTGTCAGTGGGTGTGACAGCAGAACTCAGCTGCCACCTTTCATCTCAGCCTCTGTACAAGGGTCTAGTCCTTCCTCTTGGAGTGTGGGCAGAAGCTGTGTCCTGTCTGGTCATTGGAATGTGGGAACGGTGCTGGAATGAAAATCCAGCTTCATTAGACATTGGTTGAGGCTTAGTCTTAGTTTACTAGAGAGAGAGACTTTCTAGTGGCCTAGCAGTGATTGGTTTGCTCTAAGTAATTCTACATAGAATGAACTTGGGTGTGCTATGACATAGGGATCTCTTATTTTTTGTTTTTCTTTAATGTAAAATCAGATTTTTTTTTAGCATTTGAGTACTTCTCTGTTAAGAGTTGTCTGTATTAGTCTTTCATCACTGTGACAAAATATCTGAACAAAACAACTTCAAGGGTGGACAATTTTATTTTGGCCCATATTTTCAAAGGGTTCAGCCTATGGTAGGTATGCTGGCTTTGTTGCTGTGGGCTTCCATGAGGCTGAACACTATGATTTGGGCCTTGCAGTGGGAAAATGGCTTATTTCAAGGGAAACATGTGGCAGAGAGGGACAGGAGGACTAGGGACAAGATAAATCTTTCCCCCACTTAAATTTGTCATCTTCTTCCAAAATGGCACCATGGCTGGGAACCAAGGAGCCCTGGGGTGAGGCACTTCATATCTAAACCATAACACGAGTAAAACAGAATACACCCCTTTTAGAGCAAACAGTTCAGACTTGTACAGCCCTCCCCACAATCTAGTGTTGGGCCCTTGCATCACCGTGTACACAGCCATGTCTGTGACAGACACAGGTCACTGTGGTAGTGGGAGGATGAGGCTAAGAGGACTGTGGGTAATATGTGAGCAGGTGTTAATCTAGATCAGTCTTGGAAGTATTATTTATTCAGGTGTAAATGGAGACTGGCTGTATTTGTTACAACTCCTTTTCCAAGAGGCTCAGGGGATTGTGGTAAAAATATATTTCACATGGCTCCTAAAACTGTGACATACAATGTTAAAGATGATCCAACATAAGACCCTGGGTTTGATCACTAGCACTCCAAGAAAAAAAGACATGGTGATAGATGTGATGATATTTACCAACACCGTGGAAAATTCTAGGCTCTGCTTTAAGGCTCTAAGTGGGATGGCACATTGGTTCAAATCTCTTTACCTAGCTATCTTTCATTTGTTTAGTTTCATAATTTAATTATTTTCCATTTTGAAGTCAGGTATAATTATTTGGCATGAATATATCTTCTACTATAAAGATAGTTTGATCCACACTATCCACCTGACGTAGCAATAGACCTGTGCCAGCAATATTGGTGTAATGGGTAACTTAGCAGGCTTTAGAAACCCCATGCATTCCAAAGAAGGGTCTGTGTTCAGTAGGACTGTCCCTTGTCCAGATCCCGGATGACAACCGAGCCCTTGGCATATCATAACTAATATGAGCACTCTGTATACCTGAGGCCCTGTGCTTGAATACTAAGCAGCTGAGATCCGTAATGCAGCCACTGTGGTGTACACAAGATGGATTATGGTTAAAAACCTGGGTTGCTGAGGTCCAGGTGAGCTTCCTTGGTTGGTAATAGTTTGCACACACTGCCATGAATGGCTGCTGAGAGAATTAAAACATTCCCATGAAGCTCCAGGGTAGGAGACACCGCAAGCTGGTGTCTTGCTTACCTTGGGCTTCACCCTGCACACTCTTTGCTTTGATCACCTTGCTCCATTTCTTAGTCCTGGGAGTCCTTTGAGCAAGTCATTGAGCCTAAGAGTGGTCTGGGGACCTTGACACACTGGCCAAGCAGACTCTGACGGCTTGTTGTTTCACAGATGGTACATACCATAAGACAGCTGTCTCAACACATGACTCACCACCACTCACTCTCATTCATTAGGTTCTATTGAAATCTTGAGAAAGCTACATCCATTAAGCTGTGTTCATGTTTTGCTTAACTTAAGGAACTTGTTTTCACCTGCCTGGAAGTTTTTCTTTGTTGAGAAAAACGTAACACCCTGTTGAGTCCTAACAAGAGAGGGTAATGGTGGACATGCCCACATATTCAGACAAATGGCTTCATGGGAGAACATGCACCATTTGAAAATGTTAGAATCTATGGTGCTTTTAACATGGCAAAAATATAGTTGCTGAGTTGTGAATTTTTCTTGTGGGTTAGATAAAAATAACAGGATGTAATCACAATAAATATGGAATCTATATTGCATCTTATATAAAAATGTGGAAATGCTTAGGAGACACTACATGTAAATAGGAGCCAACTTTATATGTATGCATTGGAAGTATGGAAATTTGTCTAGATGAGAGATACCACCATCCGTTATCTGCTCACTATTAAAGTTAATTTCTTCAACAAAATCACTCCTTAACAAAAGTAAATAAATTACCCTCATAGTAAGTTATTATAGGATAATAATAATGCATTACATTTAAATAATAGCATTTTTCCTTCCCCACTACTAGTGGTTACACAAACTGAAGAGGAAATATGTATTTTAATAGGTAAATGGAGAACTTTCCATCTATACTGTAGGAAACTCAGCTAAACTTTGTATCACTCTCTTTCACCTGTGGTAGGCAGGCTAATGGTCTCTGGAAGATGTCCATATTCTAATCTATGGAATATGTGAATATGCTACTTTATATAACAAAGATAATTAAAATTGGTAATCATCAGCTTTTATATAGAGAGATTTTCCTGGATTATCTGGCTGGGCCCAATGTAATCAAAAAGTTCTTTGTTCTTTCTGTATTTGTTCATGTCACTATTGGTTTTTTTGATATAGAGTCTTATTATGAGGCCCAGGCTAGCCTTAAACTTGAGATCCTCCTGCCTCAGCTTCCTGAGTTCAGGGATTACAGAAATACACCACTACTTCCGTCTATAAGGTTCTTAGAGGGGAGGCTCAGTGGTTAAAAGCATTTACTGTTGTTCAGGTCTGATGACCAGAGTTTGGATCCACATACATCCAGGCACAAGTGTGTAATCTCAATGCACTTAGGGTAATGGGTTCGGGGGGTGAGGAGTATCCTGAAGTTTGTGGGCCAGCTAGTCTGGTGTTCACAGTAACAAAACATGGGAGACCCTGTTTCAAACAAGGTGGAAAGGTCAGGACCAACACCCTAAGGTTGTCTTGTGACCTCCACATTTGTGCTGTGGCACATGTATGTCGTACGTACACACACCATACACACCCACAGAAGTAGAAAGAAGGGGGCAAAAGATTGTGTTGAAGTGATGTGATATGAGAAAGACTCGTCTGGCCATTTCTGGCCTTATATATGGCAGAGGGCATAATCCATGGAAGGCAACAGCCTCTAGAGGCTGAAAAAAAGTGTCAAGTGAACAGCCTCCCCTGGAGCCATTGAGAGGAACACAGTTCTGACAACAGCTGGGTTTCAGTCCAGTGGGCTCCATTGTTGACTTCTGACCTTCAGAACTCTAATATAACAGATTCCGACCATTCATACCACTAAGCTGTGGTAATTTGTTACAGCAGCAACAGAAAACAATACATTCTGTAATCACAAGCATGCCCAGCCTTTTGACATTGCAACACTATATTTTCATCTACAAATTGACTCTTAAAAACTGTGCAATTGAGTTACAAAAATAATACTTTAAGTTTACAAATTTGTGTCACACTGAATTCCCAGCTACGCTTGGCTGCATTGGCCACATTTGGCCTGAGGGCCACAGATTGGGCCTACTTGTGGAAGTTGGCTGCCAACCAGAACCACAGGAGACTGGCAGCTTGCTGCTGAAATCTTCAGCACTCCCCTCTCATTCCTAGGCCTGTGACTTTATTACAAAAAGACATTCTTTAATTTTTAAAAAATATTTTATTTATTCATTTCAAGCAGAGAGAGAGAGAGAGAGAGAGAGAGAGAGAGAGAGAGAGAGAGAGAATGTACCAGGGCCACCACCTTGTGGGTCTGGCCTATGTGGGTCCTGGTGAATTGAAGACACTGGAGGCAAGTGCCTTAACTGCTGAGCCATCTCTCCAGCCTGACAGTCTTTAATCTTTAACCTTCTAATAAGTTACACAGCTTGAACACTGTTCAAAGGGAGGAGCTGGTTTTCTAGTACTCTTCAGGGATGTCACTGGAGAGCCACTGAAATGGTATACGTGGCTAATGCTAAACCATGGAAGTGGGACTTGCCCTTGAGGCAACTGTAACCTGACTCAGAATTGTCTTTTCTTCTCCCTAGGTGATTCTCTTAGGGAAGCCGCATCCATGGTCTCGGGTGTCTTCACTCTTTCTGAGCACTTTCTTCCCTAACCCTTGTGCTTAGGCCTGTATTACAACATGTTTAATGAACTCTCCAACTATGCTTCACCAAGCAGCTCTTCCTAGAATTCACTCTAGTGTAGATGCCATGAACCCTTCCTGGGATTCCACCTGGATGGAAATCTCTGGAAAAGGGAACTCCTCAGGCTGCTGGGAGAGGGACAGAAAGGTTAAGGCTAGGAGTAACCAGGCGTAGAATTTTTGTCCTGCTCATTGCTGACATTATTACATATACTATTACTTATAACACATTTCTGCTGTTCAATATGGGATTTTTTCATCCAATATTTGAGACATGATCACATTAGCAAAGTGTTGAAGCTAAAATTCAAATCTAACTGGGCATCTTCTATTCGTCAGAGCAGGACAGCAATGCTTTCTTCTCCAGTTTTGCCTGTTTCATCTAATCTCCCAGGGGTGGGAGTAGGGCAGGAGACTCCAGATGTGGTGCTAAGGCTGCCAGTGGTGACTGAAGAGGAGAAAGAGTGCAGGGGAGTCCTTCACTGCCTGTATCATAGCACTTATCAGAATCCTGGGGTGTTCAGGAGGCTTCCTGATTCTGGAGGCTGGAGGGAGCTTTTTCCCACCATGCATTCCTGGTGGAGTGGCCTACAAGGCTGAAGGATTTGGCTGGGCTGATTCCACCTCTCCATCAGGAGAGTAGACCTCTGGGTATTTCTTCCCTCTCACCTGACTTTGTGGCTACCTACCCACACCCATACTCTGTTATAATTGGTGGCTTATAATCCCAAAGCACATAGGTCTCAAGGGTAGGGACAGAAAAGACAGATCCTCATACACATGACCATGGTGTGTGTGTGTGTATGTGTGTGTGTGTGTGTGTGTGTGTGTGTGTGTGTGTGTGTGTGTGAAAATGTCTGACCTGCCTGAATTGCCTGGTCAAAAGTGACCAAAGAGGCACTGTAAGGTAACATTTGTCCTCTTATTCCTGGTGGTGGTCACTACCTGGCGACGCTCTGGCCCACAGAAGTTCTGTGAGCTATTACTACTGAGTGCCATGCTGGCCCAAAGCCAGGAATTTTGAAATTTTTTTGTTTTCCTTTAACAGTTATGATATGATCATTTAATCCAGAGGAGTCAAGGAACTGATGTAAGGAAAGGACCTATTCTTGGATTGATGATTTCATGGCCATAGTGCTTCATGAGACAGGGGCTCCAGACCAAAAGTAACTGATGAGAGCAAAGGTATTTATTTTGACTTACAGTCTTGAGGGAAAGCTTCATGATGGTAGGAGAAAATGTGAAATGGGCAGAGGCTGGACATCCCCTTTGCCATGGCAGGTGGTAACAGCAGCAAGAGAGTGTTCCAAACTAACACTCACAAGCAAGGGCTAATAAACCTTAAGGTCCACCCACAGCAACACGGCTCCTCCAGCAAAGCTCCACCTCCCAAATTGCCACAAGTTAAGAACCAAGCATTCAAAACACATGAGTTTATGGGGAACACCTGAGTCAAACCACCACATTCCATCCCTGGTTCCCATAAAGTTATGATCATCCATGATGTAAAACGCAATGCTTTCCATCCAACTTTAAATGTTCCCATAGTTTTACCAATCCCAATACTATTAAAACACTCCCATAGCACAATGTCTCTTAACTATGCGCTGTAAAACAAAAAATGCCAGAGTAAGCATTTGTATTGCAAAAGACGGCATTGCAAGATAAGATTGAACCAATGCAAGATCCAAGCAAGTGCCTTTATCACTGAGCCCACAATACAAGATCTAAAACAAACAAGGAAAACATCAAATCCTTTAGCTCCATGTCTGACATCTGTAACTAGTGACAAAGTCTCTAGGATTTTGTTTCCTCAACCCTCACCTGGGCTGCTCACAGCCTGGGGAACAATCTATCTGGAGACAGCAGCTCTCCTTGGCAGCCATCCCACAGTCCTGGGGTCTCCACTGCAACCCATGGTTGATCCATGCTATTGTCCTCATGGCCTCTATTCAGGGACTAGGACCCTGCTCCATATAACCAGAAAACAAATGGCTTTACAAATCCAATGACCCTCTCTTTCCTGTATTTGTTATACTCCATAGTACCAGGTGGGCTACTAAATTTGTAAATCCAGGGGGAATAAAGCCAACTTTGAAGAACAGGACATTCCTTGAGCATTTAAGTCCTGTACTTTCAAAAGAGTCAGCATTTTTTTTCCTGCTGTTCCAATGCAAAACAACTGGCCCATCTCAATGGTTGTTATCTCTCAAACAATTACAGATGAATGGGCACTGTTTCCAGCCTGAAATTTTCATTTCTTTCTGTGCCATATCCTTCTACTTACACTAATCTATTTCTATGCAATGCAACCCTGCACAAGTTTTCATGACATGGGAAGAATGCCATAAGCCTCTCACAAAACTGCTTTTATCCTGTCCTGACAAAGATCTTTCTTTCCCTCATAAGCCAAGACTCACAGTTCTTTTTGCATTTAGGTCTTTCAACTCTGACCAGAACGGTCCATCAGCACTGCAAGGTGTCTCTTAGGTTAAAGCTTCAAATCCTTCCACATTCCTCCCATCAATCAGTTCCAAAAAGACCATGCAGTCAGGTTTCTAGCAGCAATGATCTCACACTTCTGGTACCAAATTACTGGTTCAGTTACCTTTGCATTGGTAGGGTAAAGCACCCAACCAGAAGCTGCCCATGAGAAGAAAGGTTTTATTGTCATTTATAGTCTTGAGGGGAAGCTCCATGAATGGCAGGGGACAGTATGACATGAGCAGAGGCTGGACATCACTTCTGCCACAGCAGGTGGGAACAGCAGCAGGAGAGTGAGCCGAACTAAAACTGGCAAGCTAGGGGCTAATAAACCTCAGGGTACACCCCTAGAAACAAGGGGTCCTCCAGCAAGGCTCCACCTCCCAAACTGTCACTAGCTGAGAACCAAGCATTTAAAACATATGAGTTTATGGGAGACACCTAATTCAAACCACCACAGATATGGTACAGTGAAGTGTTCCATGTAAAATGCCAATAACCCATTTAGACATGTCACCTGGCCTTTTCTGCCTGTCTGAACAGGTAGAAAGTGAAAGATGGTGTAGATTTGGGCTATTGACCTCTGAACTATTGGTATATGGAGTGAGTTTATTTTTGGTAGGGGCATGTCCTATGAATTATAGAACACTGTTTCCCTGCATTCTACCAACTAAGATGTTGGTACCACCTCCCACCTCCTACCAGGTCATGAAATTTATGTTTCTAGACAATGATAAATGCCCTCTGGGGAAGGGTCCTCCAATTTCTTGCTTCAGACCTACTTGCGCAGTTATAGATAAGTTGAGAGACTTAGTGAAGGCAGAAGAGTGAGGTACCTTGCACGACTTCCTACATTGTCAAAGAAGTGTGAAAAATCTGCCTCTGAGTGGAGAGGAATGATTAGTCTAAAACTGAGGTGGCAAAGGGACCTTGCAGGGGAATGAAGAGAGAAAGCACAAGCCATGCAGCTTGCCCCAATTCTGGTGAGATGTCTGGGTGCAGAAAAGAAGAGGTGGAAATGTGGCTAAGCAAGGTTGGGTGTGACTCCTTCAGAAAGGGTAGGGTGTGATTGATTATAAAGAAAACACAGAATCTAACCTGGGCAAAGAAAAAGGAGAGACAGGTGGTACTGCCAGGCAGACACAGTGTGACCGGGGCAAAGGACTGGCAGGCTCTGTGCAGTCTGAACATGTCTCAGGGTGTCAACCAAGAGAGAATGCTTCAGAATGGGCTTGGAAGACCCAGAGAAGCTTCTGGGAATGATGACTCTGATGCTAGCAGGTCTGGGGTGTGGTCCTGGGAGCGGCTATGAGAACTTGAGGAGAGAAGCTAGGGTGTAGGATGACCATCTACACAATGCTGAAGGTAAACATATGAGGGTGGCTACAGGAAACCTGAGTTCACTGTAGCTTCCGTGCTCCAATAGTGCTTCTGCTTTAGGGTAATCCCAGACCAACATGCTTTCTTTGCCAGGCTGGCCTTGCAGATACTTGCAGAAAGCACATATACTGTTCCCTGTACTATTGTATTAGTCAGGGTTCTCTAGAGAAAACAGAGTTCATAAAACAGATTGTAGTAAAAGGGAATTTATTGTGGTAGTTTACGACAGTCCAACAACAGCAGTCTGCAGGCCCAGGGTGAAGGAACCAGTAGCTGTTCAGTCCATGTGGCTAGATGCCTCAGTAGTACCAATCCAGCCCAGAAGGCCTGATGGCTCCCTGGGGAGTGGCTGCTCTTCAGTACACAATATGAGGCCCAGGAAACTAGTTTCCAATGTCCCAGAAGGGTAGGAGAGCAAGTGCAAGTCACCAAGAGAGGTTCCTTCCCCTTAAGTTTCTTATATCTAGTTTCCTTCTGGAAGGCCCACCCACTGGGGGGGGGACGACTCACTCTGGAGAAGGGAACTCCTCCCTTCTCCAAAATCCCAAAAGGATTTTGTCAATCCTTTCTGTAGGCAAACTCAGAGACCCGCCCAAGATTACTGTGGATTATTACATAGGTCAAATTGACAAATAAATTTAACTATCACAACTGTCTTTTCTCAGGTTGCTTTTAGATAGCCTAACTTGTGACCCCCCTGTTAACCTGTAATATCCAGAACTGACCTCAATACTCTAGCTGGAGATGAGCAAAGAGGAGCTTTGTTTTTGCTCTACCTCCTGGGGAAGCAGGTAAAGAACATCTCTCGTTGGTTTCATTTTTAAAGTTAATGTTAATTTTATTTTGTAGAATTGTACAATGCCTAATTCTTAGTTACTTGTTTTCCAGTTTTGTCCTTCCTTCTTGGCATCATTTTTCTGATTATGACTTGGCTTCTATTTTAGCCTGTTTACTATAGCTTATAGCACATACCACAGGCTGGGTAAGCCATAAAGAAAATGTGTAGTTGGGCAGATAGCTCAATCATTACAATACTTGCCGCACAAGCTTGAGAACAGACTCTAAGCACCCATGTAAAATCCAGGCTAGGGAGCATGCACCTGTAGGTCTCAGAGCTGGGGAAATGAAAAACAGGAGAATGCCTGTGGCTTGCTGGCTAGCTAGTTTGGCTAAATGGGTGAGCTCCAGGTTCATTGAGAGGCCCTATCTCAAAAACAAAAACAAAAAAGATGAAGACTGATGGAGGACACACACTCAATAGCCATCTATGGCCTCTACATACATCTGCACCCACACACATAGGATAGGAACACACACACACACACACACACACACACACACACTCATGCACGCAAGAAAGACAGAAGAAGAAGCAAAAAAGAAAGGGAAAGAAAAAGAAGTTGTTTGGGTTGTAATGCATCTGGTGATGGCCATCTTGTTGATAGTATGGAGTGAGAGACAGGGAGTGTAAGAAAGCCCTAGTGAAACTGGTTTTGAGAGTAGACATACTTTTCAAGATAACCCATTAACCAATTAAAATATTAATCATATAAATAACCCATTCTTAAGGACTATGCTCTAATACCCCATAAAGGCTCACCTCTTAAAATTTCATAATGCTGATTAAATTCCAACATAATTTTTGGAGGGGAAAGCCATATTCAAACCTTATTTCTTCTCCTGACAATTTTCTGTCTTCCATGTAGGATTCACTGCATCAAATTCACTCTCTGTGGCTCTCTGGCTCTCAGCATTTCTCAGGTCGAGTGTTCAAAGAAACAGAAGCATCCTACTTTGAGTCCAGAGCAAATCTAACCCTAGATAAGCCTCTTCCAGACATTCAACTTATTGTTCATCCATCCATAATTTAACATCCTTTATGAAGTTAGGTGTATGAAAAACAAACAAATACAAATCTATTCAAATTATTCTCCCAGGTTGTGACCAGATAGCCCATGTTATCCACAGACTATAACCCTTCAGGCTCATGTCAAATATCTCAGGGGAAAGGGCCATGTTTTAAAGTCTTGGTCCCCAGGGAAGTGCTACTGGGAGATGGTAAAACTTTAGGGAGAGAGGGCCTGATGGAACATCCTCAGATTCTAGGGGGTGGGCCCTTGAAGGCACCTGGCCCCTTCCTCATTCTATCTTTTACTTCTTGTCAATGAGCAGAGCACCTTATTCACTATGATGTGTTGTCTTCTTACCACAGGCTCAAGAAAGAGAGGTACTTGCTCATGTACTGGAACTTACAAAACCGAATCAAAATTAATCTTTTCTCTTTGCGGATGATCTCAGGTAATTTGTAAGCAGGCACCTATAGCCACTGCTGGCCTTTCGTCATCTCTCCAGCCCTATCTCAGGCAGTGGAAAGTTGGATGGGAAGTTGACTAACCCAGAAATCTGCAGCAGTTTCCTGACTGATCATCCAAGGATAGCTATGAAAGAAAGGAATGACCTTTTGAGATGACATCCTCCCCAAATATGGCCTGCAAGAGGTCATTCCTTCCTCATAGGGCACACAGACCATTTTTTAATAGTCTGATCTTGAATCACTATTTCAGTCACTATATTCTCCACAGATCCTTCCCATCTTGGGTTTTGCAGCTCTGTCCATTTTTAGGCTGTTGATCTGGTTTCCACACATCAGTTTAATGAATTTTAGACTCATGGATTTTCTGAATTTCTCAGAATGAAATCTGTACCACTGAGAAGATGTTGCAGTCAGCGTTCAAGTTGCTGCGCAGAAAGAACCCAAGCAAAAGCGGCTTTGTGGAGGAATGGGTTTATTTGGCTTATGGACTCAAGGGAAGACTCCATCCTGGCAGGGAAAACAATGGCATGAGCAGAGGGCTGGACATCACCTCTGCCACAGCACTGCAAACAGTGGCAGGAAGGTGTGCTAAACTCTGGCAAGGGGAAGCTGGCTTATAACCCCATAAGCCTGCTCCTGACAACACAGCTTCATCAAGGTTGTAAAACCCAAACTGATCTATCAGAACACATTCATTTGTTTGTGGGGGATACCTGGATCAAACCATGACAGAAGACAAGGGCATAAGTATTCATTCATTTCCTTATTTCTCTCACTCAGTTTCATCTTGTATTTAACAGACACAGGATAGGCCAGGACAGGAAATGGGCACCAGAGCCACTTCCTGGCAAGATGGGTGTTAAAAATGTCCTGCTGAAAGGGGCAACTTACTAACACAACACCTCTCTGCTTCTATTTATAACTCTTTGCTGCTTGAGTTTTCACAGTTCTCTCACTTTCGTATGCCCAGGATATGTTAAAATTTACCTTCATCAATTGAATAGCACATATGTTTGGACCACTTTAGCTTCTGTATTTAAAACACATGGATTATAAATAGGAATAATTGTGACACCTTCAAAATACCAAAGGGAGCTACTTGCTTACACTGGAATAAATTACCATGTTTTTATCTCTGTTTCAAGTACATTTCGACAGGCACATCCACTGTGTGGTACGTTAAATTAACTTCCCCAAAAGATGCTCATCTTCTACACATGTGTGAGTGCTGCTCCCAAAGGTGGAGGCGATCTTTCTTCATCTTTACCCCTGACAGTGCTTAGCCTGACTCAGTAGCTGATTCGTGGATATGTATTGAAGTGAATGCTTTACTGGGGTAGGCTGTCTGCATGTTACCTCTAAGTCCATATTTATAATGAGCCTCATGAATTACCATCATGGGATGGAAATTATAATCCAACAATCCAAATCAACTTAAAAACAGTCTGTGTTTTGATGGGATCTGCAGCTTTTGAATCTGATCTCTCTGAAGCGCAGTTGAGGATTTTTACTGTTTCGTCCATCAAGCTGTATGGAGAGACAGGGCACAGGTGACAGATAAGCTGAGGAGCCAAGTCAGCTGGATTGAACCTCAGGCCTGTTAGAATTTGGTGTGTGTGTGTGTCCCTTTGCAAGTTCCTCACACTTGTCATACCTTTGTTTCTTCATTTGTTAAAATGGAACTAGCAATAGTACCTCTCCCATGAGACTTGTGACCATGTGCATTCTTTATGTCAATCACTTAGAACACTGTTCTAATGTACATTGTATATATCATACTGACCTAAAAAAGCTTCCTCTTGAAACTTTAGGTCTGAAACAAACTCTTTCTGTCCACAAGTTGCTTTTGATTAGGTGTTTTGTCCCAGAAATGCTGCAGTAGTTTTATTGTCTGCCTTTTATAATCAGTGAAGGCGCCTCAGTCTCCTGAGTCTGTCTAGTTGTAGTGCTGGAGACTAACCCAGGATTTTGTGCATTCTGGGCAAGTGCTTGACCATCAAGCTACATCCCATCCTGAGGCTTTGATTCTGCTTATTTAAAAATACTCAGGTGACTGGAAAGAAGGCTCAGCAGTTAAAGGAGTTTGCTGGAAAAGACTGACAGCCTGTGTTAGATTCCTCAGTACCCACATAAAGCCAAATGTACAAAGTGGCACATGCTTCTGGAGTTTGTTTGCAGTGGCAGGAAGCCATAGCAAGCCCATTCTCTCTCTCTCTCTCTCTCTCTCTCTCTCTCTCTCATCTCTCTCTCTCCTCTCTGCCTCTTTGTCTCTCTCAAATAGATAAATAAAATATTTTTAAAAATAAAAACTCAGGATGTCAAAGTTCCATACTTTGGGACATAATTTTCTGATATATTGTAGAGAGTCATAGAGTTTTAACTGCTAGAAGATGTTTATATATTGATTCAAATGACAGTTAAAAGAAATTGAAGAGCCTATGTCTTTGACTCTTACTAATGCATGTAAAGCATACAATAAGTGCTCAGTAAATGTTATTTGAAGAAAAAAGTCTTGTTTCAACAATAATATTTAATATGTTGCTTTGTGCACAGTATGCTTAATGAATGTTTAATTGAATGCATTATAAATTCATCTATGTGTAATTGAATTTTATTATTCCAAATTATTTTTATATTACTAGAACATCAGATTCTCTTTCAAATTCTTTTTAAGCTAATAGATTAATATCTCTCTCTCTCTCTCTCTCTCTCTCTCTCTCTCTCTCTCTCTCTCTCTCTCTCTCTCTGTGTGTGTGTGTGTTCTAGGACTTGAAGCTAGGGCTTTGTGCATCCCCAGCCAAAGTCTGTTTTCTTATTCAGATATTATATTAGCACTTCTACACACTAGGTAATTCAGGTACTCTTCTGTATTGTTTCAGGAATGTTAGTTCAGTTATTTACTACTTTGATGGGAAATGCTCAGCCAATATAAGTAAAAGGAAGCACCAGATATGGTGACACACATCTGTAATCTGTAATTTCAATTACTCAGGAGGCTGAGGCAGAAGGATTGTAAGTTCTAGGCCAGCCTGGGCAATATTCTGAGACCTTGTCTCCCCCCCCTCCCGCCCCAGAATAAACAAAAGAGTGAAGAAAAAAATGGATCTTTAATGCGGGGGATATGGCTTAATTCCAGAGCATTTACCTAGCATGAGCATGGTTTGGTTCAAACTCCAGTAATGGAAAAAAAAATCATTAACATTGATCAAGCATACATACAACTAGAATGTCAATATTGAATCCTTAGCAGGTTTTTTTTTGTTTTTTCCCCAAATGACCAAAGAAAATAAAAATAGACAAAAACATATGAGAAAAATATTTACAAATTATGTATCAGAAAAAGGTTATATGTTGAATGTAAAAAAAAGCCTTAGAATTCAACAATAAAAAGACAACACAATTTCAAAATGAGTACAGGATTTAAATAGGTAGTTCTCCCAAGAAGAGTACAAATAGCCAATAAGCACACGTCAGAAAAATGCAAATCAAAGCCACTATGAGATATCAAACCCCTCCCACAGGACAGATATGATAAAACCGATAATAACAAGTGTAGGTACAGATATAGAGAAACCAGAACCCTCAAACATTGCTGATGGAGTATAAATATATATTTTTATAAATATAAATATAGCCAGCCATGAAAAATGCCATGCAGGTCATGAAAAGTTAACCACAGAGTTACTATATGACCCAGCAAAGCCCTGCTACATGTATGCCAAAGAGAAATGAGAGAAAAGAGAAATGTCTGTCCAGAAACTTGACATGAAAGCTCAAAGCATCACTCTTCATGGAAGCTACCCCATGGAAACAATGCCCAGCTGATCAAAGGTTAGATAGAAGTGGATACATAAACATGATTGAGTCAAATAATGGAACTTCATCTGGCCCCCATGCTGCAATATGATGAATCTTGAAAACCAAATGATAGGTGAAAAAGCCAATCACAAAATGCCATGTATTATATAACTCCATTTAGATGAAATATCCAGAATTGGCAAATCCATAGGGACAAAGAAACAGATTAATAACTGCTGGGGCTTGGGGGTGCTGTAATAAGCATGCTTACATACAATCTATCTTAGTTTACATGAGTTATGCCCTGGTCTCATGTTCATTGTTCATGCCATTTCTGTTTAATATGGAGTCAACAGGATGGGTAGGTGTTGTCAGAAGACAGAAGAAAATGTAGCATCAGGACAGAGGGACTGGAATCGCAGTGAGTTCATGAACTAGAGAGGAACCCTGGAGATTGTACTTCATGAGGATGAAGTAACACCAGGAAAGAGAAGTGGGTATCTGTTGTTATGAGATACAGCCATGGAGATGAGCAGAGGATGAAAGAGAACCCATGGACACCTGCTTATCAAGCTTTCTCTTGGCAGAGTTCCCTGAAAGCTCTCCTAAAAGCTACTGAGGTTAATTTAGCTCTGGCAAAGGAGGGAGGAGGAAACATGAATCTGCACAGAGGGCAATTTATTTAGAAGATTTATAGATTGCTTTCAAGGGCCATGAACAAGAATCAGTGAAGAGAAATTGAATTCAGCTCCTGTGTCTGACTAGGGCCAGGCCCTGTGCTTTGAGTGTACATGGCTTTCCAGACAGGTTCAGTGTGGCCATGAGGCCGCTGCAAGCAGGTGCTTGCAAAGCTTTCACTCGATGAAGTTCATCTTGAGAGCAACTGGATGAATACAGTGCCTCCCAAACGCGGTCTTGGGAGAGTAAGAACTAGACCCTGCATTTTGTACCTCTTCTCCAGACAGGAGATTTCTTTGCAAGACCTAGAATTTAACATCAACTATGATGTGAAAGCACAGCCAAACATCAATTAAAGAGCTCTGAGGGAACCCCTGCTCAGCATTAGGGCAGGAACACCTTCTACCCATGGCGATGAAGGAAGGGGGCTGGGAACCATGGCAACATCCATGACAACCTTTTATTAAAGGCCATGTGGGGGAATATCTAGAGGCATTGCCCCCTCCCCAGGACTGTGACTGCTGCTCGCACAACTCATACCCTTCATCCCATGGAGCATGTCAGCAATCCCACCGAGGAGGGCCTCAGTGGAACGGGGACAGGGGGAGGGAAACGGTGGTACCAACACATGACGTGTTCATACAAAGTTTATACTTAATAAAAAAATTTAAAAGCCATTTGTGGAAAAGGAAGAATGCACTTTCGAAATTCTCCTTTCTTGATAATTAAATCAAGCCTATCTAGGAATCCAGCATTTGCCCCAAGTATCCCTTGATTTTTTTTTTTTTTCATGTCAGGAAGAGCAGTTGATAAATCTCTTGGTTTCGTTTATAGTCTTATCTTCAAAATGAAAATTGAATATCATGAAGCAGAATATAAATGAACAGAAGGGCCCTCCCCTGGTCCTAAGAGCTTTCTCATTAAGCAGACACATACCTAAAAGCCTCAGGCTCAAGTCTGAATGCTCTGTAAGGGGAGATAGGATAACAGAAGATTCAGTTCTTAAACAGAAGATTCAGTTCTTGGATCCTTTCATTGTCAATCCTTATCTATTGAATTTTCATTCAACTAGGTCTCTGCTCTGAGCATAAATTCACCTGGGGGCAGGAGCACCCGTCCTAAAGACTGGGAGTTGACTGAAAGGAACATGGAGAGGGAGGAGGGGGTGTTAGTTGCCAAAGAACCTTTTAAGATGGAATTTTATCCTCAATTTTCCATCTTAAACTGGACTAGGAAACAGATTCCCAGCCCAAGCTCATCTAATTAATTAAGTGAAGAAACCACAGTAACCAGAAGTAAATAGAATAATTAAATAAAACAGATGAAACATTATTAATCAAGACATGCTTGTAGAATGTGATGTCTGACAAGCAGAAAAATCTCCTCTCTTACTGTTTCCCAGACAATAACTTTCTATTTTAAAATATTTAATTGTCAAAGGTTGGATACATTCAAGGTGTACAATGTGTACAATGCAATGACTTAATGCATGCATACATTATAATGATTACCACAATCAAATTCATTAGCGCACTCTTTACAAGCCACGTTGAGTGTGGATAGCAAATCTGTTTATTTTATGACTCAAAGTCCATACCCATTGCCACACATCATTCCCTTCCTCTCACCCAGTCCCTGGGAACCTGTTCTACTCTCCTCTTATGAGCTCAACTTCTCTAGATTTCATATAGATGTGAGGTCATATGGCATTTTTCTTTGGTCAGACTCATTTTGATTCCATTTTATAATGGCAATGAGTCATCTGGGGACTAAATTGTAGCTCTTCACAAGCTTTTCCTGCCATAACGTTACCTTCTCATTGTGGCACAAAACACCAGAAGAAGCTCATGGAAGGAAAGCTTTCATTTCCAACTCATAGCTTCAAGGAGAAGTTTCACCATGGTGGGGAGAGCATGACAAGAACAACCAGCCAGGCATCATATCGTCTTACATCAGCAGGGAGGAAGCAGGGCTGGGCTATAAAATTCTAAGGCTCAGTCCCAGTGACACACCTCCTCCAGCAAGGTTCCACCTCCTAACGGTTCCAGCAGCTGGGGATTAGCATGAAGCTGAATCACAAACACATTCAAGTCACCACACCTGGAAACACTGGACATGCATGTAAGATCCATGTAACGTCTCATCCTCCTGGAGCCTCAGAATCACCCTGCAGTTCCTTCTAGCTATAAACCCTCATGCCTTGTGATGGGGAAGGGACACCTGTGTCCTCCAAGCAGGTGAAAGTCACTCTTCTCTTGACAGAGTTGGCACCTTAGAGTATACAATCTTCATGAAATAGATACACAGTTGTCCTTAAGTGTCACTGAGTGAATGGTCCAGGATGCCCTCAAATGCTAAAATATGCAGATGCCTAAATCCCTTGTATAATATAGAAGAATTGTAATAGTATTTGTATAGAGCCCACCCACATCCTCCCATACGCTTCAGATCATTTCAAGGTTTCTTACAATACCTCACTGGTGGAAACGCTATGTAAAGAGTGGCTTTGGGCTGGAGAGATGGCTCAGCAGCTGAGGTGCTTGCCTGCAAAGCTTAATGACTCAGATTTGATTCCCCGGTACCCATGTAAAGATAGATGCACAAAGTGGCACATGCATCTGGAGTTCTTTTGTAGTGGCTGCAGGTCCTGGTGTACCCATTCTCTCTGTCTGTCTCTCTTCTTTCTATTTCTCCCTGCTTGCAAATAAATAAATTAAATATTTTTTAAGAGTGGTTTTACTGCATTGTTATACTGTATTATTCAGGGGATAAGGACAAGAAAGTTTGTACATGTTCAATACAGATGCATTTTTTTTTCTGAGTCTTTCTGTGGTTGAATGAATCTGTGGAGGAGAAACCCACAGATGGGGAGGTCCCATCATATGCACATAGAGCAATCTAGATGGTGTTTTCATCCACCTTTTGCTACCACATGGTCTAATCAGCCATGGAGCCAGAGGACCCTCAGCTATCTCCTCCCTCCTATACCAAGGGAAATGCTACCCCAGCAACTTTTCTTATCTACATTGTCCATAGAAACTGTCAATCTGCTTTCCAAAACCAAATGAAGGACAAGGTGATGACACCCAAGCCAGTACACCCTGGAGTCAGGACAATTTCACCCACCTAAATCTAGTGGATTTACTATGTCTTTGGAGAAATTGCTAGGATCTGCAGTTGCTAACAATGAAAAGCTTTAGTAAAATCCCTAACTAGATAAGGTACAGTATCTTAGGTTGATCTTACTTATCTAATATCCTAGGCTCACTTAAAAACTCATTAAGGTCCCCATGGATCTGTTGTCACATAGGAAGGGGTATTGGTTCCTGTCAGTAGTCTGTCCCTGCTTCAGTTAGGGAAGTTACATGTGTATGTTTTTCTTCATTATTAAACTTCCCAACACTATGGCTATTGGAGACTCTGAGCACTCATTTCTTTCACCCACTTCAGTTTGGATCTAATCATATATTTTATAATCAGCCTGCTAATGGACCGAGCTACCATTTTTGAGTAACATAACAGTGTAAGCCATTTCTTAGCTATGTGCCAAAGTACATATATCAACGCTGATCACAACAAGCTTTCAGGTCAGACTTTTAATTCGATGAAACTGTATATAAATAAAATATTAAGTCAATCTGCAAAGCAGCAGACACTGAGATCCCTTCTGAAAAGAGCAGATGTCTGGTCATGCAGAGACTATGAGGTCATTTTAAGGATTCTGTTAATTTTTCTCATGAAGGGTTATAGCAAAGGAATGTCAGGATCAGACTTGGATGGAAGAGATCAACAGCAGACAACTATAGTGTGCATTCCCAGAGGAGAGATTAGCTGAATGTCCACAAAGGACCTGCTCTTGTTGGGTATGGTTGAGATAGGTCTCCAAAGACACACATGATTGCTCCCAGTGTGGGTGTTGGAACCATGAAGAGGTGGAACTTAATGCAAGGATTTCATGCTGTGTGTAAAAATAATAGAACTTCAGTTAGGATGAAGCCTTCTGTAAAATCATCATTTTACAGAAATGACTGAGGCCTGTGGATTAAAGTGCCCCTTTTCGGAGCACCCTGGGGCAGGTACTCCCAAATCCTCAGAGTCGAAGATGGGGGAGTCTCTCACATGTAGACCCAACATGAGCTCAGTGCAGACATCTCCCTGGAAGGAAAGAATTTCAGGCTTTGAAGTTCGAGTTCAGATAATGGTGCTTGATCAGTCTATTTTTGCTTAAATGTCTTTTGAAGGCCTTTCTTTTATAGAGTTTTTGACCAAAATAAATAAATAAATAAATAAATAAATAAATAAATAAAGGATGTGCTGGCTCTGTGTTGCACACATCCCCTGGGAAAGAGAGCTAGAAATTAATTAGAAAAGCAATAAGCTCTAGTCTGCACATGCCAGGGAGACAGACTACGGCTCCTTCCTTCAACTCCCAACCCCTTCTGCCCCTTCTAATACCATCTGCCCACCCCATCGTCACATAAGACACTCTGCCTCTGTTTCCAACACTCACAATATCCCCATGAGGTAGAAATTATCACAATCATCCCCAGTTTATGATGGTTCAACTTATAGCTTTTAATCTATATGACGGTTTGAAAGTGTTATGTGTTCAGTAAAAGCCTTGCTTTGAATTTTTATCTGTCGCTATACCGTTGATATAGAACAGCCATTCAGTTCACCCGCTTGAGTTCAGTTTCCAATACAGTACACTCGCTTGTCAATGCCTTAGTCCAAAATAGGCCTTATGTTATGTGACTTTGTCCACCTGAATGCTAATGGGAATGTTTGGTAGGTTAGGTGTATTACATTCAGTTTTGACTTACAGTATTTCTCTCACGGGACAGGTGACCATCACCCCCACATAAGTCCAAGTCCATCTGCCTTTCCATTTTACAGAGGAGAAAACTGCTCCAAATCATACTGCTTGGCCTGAAGTGCAATTCTGATCAATCTGATTCTGAGAGTAAAAACAACATTTTACATCTCAAGGTTCTGTTATAGCTCTGTGGCCACCTCCAGCTCGCTATGCAAACCTGTGCCCATAAGGACAAACCCTTGGCTACCTGCAGAAGTCTCCTTCCAATTCAGGCAGCATCAGTGAGGCCATGGGGTTTTTCACCAAGTCAGCTACCAGGGGGTCCTTGGCCGTCATGTAGAAGAAAGGAGTCCCGGTGCTGTTGTGCAAAGGGCCGTCGCTGACAGCTAGGCAGCTCCCAAAGGGCAGTCCTGGGATCTGACAAATAGAAAATTAAAAAAAAAAAAGGCTTTGTTCAGTGGCAGAACTGTGGTAGGTGCAAGCTGGGAGCTTAGCTTGTTTGTAGCCAGGAAAGACAGCAGTGGGGAGCCTGTGGGGGGCTAGGACACCACTGTGGTTTTGACGGGGAGCAAATTAAGGCCAGGTGGTCACAATCAACTAGTTCCCAGGGATGGCTCCGGAATTTCTCTGTGGGTGATGCTCAGCAGTGGCTCTCTTTGGAAATTAAAGAATTATTCTTGAAGCTGTCTATAATAGCAAATATCTTCACTTTACTGGTTGCAATGTTATTTGGGAGAATGGCAATCAAACATGTGGGGGTGGAGGAAGTGCTAAGCTCCCTCCACAGCTGCCTCTTAAGTGCCTACTGCCTTCATCATTTCCCCTAATTTTCCGAAGCTTTGGGATAGAATTTAATTCTTTAATATGTTGATGGGACTTCGGAGGTCAAGAATATTCTCTTATTGCTTCTTGGTTTTATAAAAAAATTGTATGTGGGGTGTGTGTGTGTGTGTGTGTGTGTGTGTGTGTGTGTGTGTGTGTGTATGCCCGGTGTGCATGCCACTTTTTTGGAGGTGTGCAGTGCAACCCATGTAGAGGCCAGAGGAGAACACTGGGTATTCTCATTCATTCCTCCTCCACCTTGTTGTCTTGAGACCAAATCTCACACTGAATCTGAAGCTCCTGTTTTTTGTTTGTTGTTGTCTGTGTTAGACTGACCAGGGGGCCCCAACATCATCCTATCTCCAATGCCTTGGTGCTGGGGTCACAGGCAGGCATGTCCACTGTCAGCTTTTTGCAGAAATGCTGGAGATTGAACTCAGGTGGTCACACTTGAGCAGCAAGGGCTCTTAGCCACTGAGCCATCTCTCTAGCCCCTGACCCTAGACTTTTTATTGCTTGAAATGATTTAAATCAAATTTAGCTTCATATTTAACTTTGTACTTCATTAAGGTGTGTTTTAGGGGTGTAAAATATAAGTGAAAAGCTATTTGAATGTGCATTGGCCAGTGTTCAGCTAGTGGGACCAGGTATTAATGTAAGAACCTGAACTCTGGACAATATCCTCCATACACACCTAAAGATTCTTATTTTGTTCATTTACTTTCAAGGGGAGAGAAAGGGGTGGAGAAAATATGGAGCACCAGGTCCTCTTGCCACTGCAAATGAACTCCAGATTATGCACCACTTCATGCATCTGGCTTTACGTGAGTACTGGGGAACTGAACCCTGGCCAGCAGGCTTTGGAAACAAGTGCCTGTAACCATTTAGCCATCTCTCCAGCCCACCCTAAACATTCTTTCTTGCATGGATTAAAACAAGAGATCATTTGTTTTCTCGATGGTAGCCATTCTGACAGGAGATGGAGTCTCGGGTAGTTTTAATTAATTAATTAAATTAATCCACCCCTTTCTCTCCCCTTGAAAGTAAATGATCAAAATAAAGAATCTTTAAGTGTGTATGGAGGACATTGTCCAGAGTTCAGGTTCTTAGACTAATACCTGGTCCCATTTCCTGATTGCTGAGGAGGTAGAACACGTTTTCAGATGTTCATAGGCCCATTTGTATTTCTTCTTTTGAGAGCTCTCTATTCAGTTCTGTGGCCCATTTTTTTGATTGAGTTGTTTGATTTCTTATTATTTAGTTTTTTGACTTCTATATAAATCATGGATATTAATCCTTGGTCAGATGTATCTGGCAAAGATTTTCTCCCATCGGAGAGATTGCCTCTTTGTTCTGCTCACAGTGTCTTTTGCTTTTGTACAAAAGCTTTGTAATTTCATGAAGTCCAATTGTTGATTAGTGGTTTACTTTCTAAGCAACTGGGGTTATGTTCAGAAATGCCATTTCACTCCTGTCAGAATGACTACCATTAAGAAAACAAATGACAATAAATGCTGGTGAGGATGTGGAAAAATAGGAACCTTTCTACACTATAGGTTGGACTGTATACTGGTACAGCCATGTGGAAAGCAGTGGGAGGATCCTGAGACAGGTGAAAATAGATTAGCCATATGACCCAGCTAGACCACTCCTTGGCATATATCCTAATGACTCTAGTCACTGCCCTAGAGATACTTGCTCTTCCATGTTTATTGCTAGGAAATGGAACCAGCCTGATGATGAATGGACAATGCAGATGTGGTTAATTTTATACAATGGAGTACTATTCAGTGGTAAGGAAAATATGAAATTTGTGGGAAAATAGATGTATCTGGAAAGGATCATACTAAGTGAGGTAACTCAGGCCCGGAAAGCCAAATGCTCATATAATTTCTCATATAATGGCACACCCAGTAGCCATAGATTGTTACTAGAAAAACTTCAGTGCCAGAGATGGGATACCTTCCAGTAAATTGTTGGCCAGAGAGGTTCCCGAGGCCCCCAAAACATTACAGGCCATTGCCAAGGTTCTCGGTTGCCCACCAGAATGAGATGGTAAGACCCTATTGCTGAAGACCACATATGCTTGGCCTACAGGTCACTGAGAAATCAAGCTGGAGCTGAGCTGGCAACCTCCTCCCTGTTAACCAGCTGCAAGATGCTGGAAAAAGCTCTGGCTGCATGCAGCCCTATGGGAGAGAGAAGTCATCAATGGTGGTGAGCAGCAGTGGACCTTGCAAGCCTTAAGACTGGCCAGCCAGGCCAAATGGGCCAAGTGGTGGAATAGTGGCATGTCTATTGTGGGGAAAACCAATTGCTCTCTAATTGGACTCTAGGCCCACTCCATGGGAGGGAATATATGCCTGGTGCAGAAGACCTAGTCAAAACCCTATAGTGGGGGAGGTCATGAGCCCTAGGGAAGCAACACCTGCTATTGTCTGGCTAAATGCACATATTATGCCTACCACACTGACTTATAATCACTTTTTAAAATGAGTATACCCATATAATAATGCTACTCTTACTTTTGGCTTAAAGGTTTCTCTTTCAGATGGTGCTGACTATTGGGATAATGCAAAAGACATCATAGAGCTGAGAAGAAATGACAGTGGAGTGTTCAGCACTGGGACATCTCTATCACACTTCCCAAGGCTCAGGGTCTATTGTGGAAGAGGTGGTGGAAAGATTGTAAGAGCCAAAGGAAGGGTAGGACTTCTTACAACACAAACTTCCAGACACAAAATGGTCTTGTTATTCAAGATACAAATAGATACATATATTGGGAAGAAAAGATGATGACAATGAAACAAAACAGAGACTAATTGAGAGGGGAAAGAGATATGAGAGAGGGTGGTGGGGAGAGCACCATAATGGTTCGTTTATAATAATGGAAGGTATCGACAAAAAGTTTAAAAAAAGAAAAACCAGGAGATCAGAGTGCAGTACTTACATGTATCTGAACAGGGCCAGAAGCTTTAAGTGAACACTTAAATCCACATTACCTGTTCACGTCATTCTAGGTGCAAGGTGTCTAACAGTGCATAAAGCACTTGTGGATCGAAAGGTAGAGCCTACAGTCCCCAAAACATGGCACCCTCTAGCAGTCACACTTTGCATAGTAAGTCTCCTTTCCCGAAAAATTCTCCAGTTTTGTTCTTTAGTGTCAATTTCCATCACTGTCCTTCCCCCACCCCCATTTGAATGGAGTCGTGTTGGGAGGAGCTGAGGAGCCTGCGGGGTGCTGCGGTGATCCCAAAGGGCTCCCTCGGCTCAGTCCTCGTCAGACGTCTCTGGCCACGTCCCCAACCCGCGGCAGGCAGGACGCAGGGGCATTTTCCGCTCCCGGCTTACCTGGTCGCGGGTGGACACGGTGGCCAGGCAGCCCCAGGCGCCCGCGTGGGCCAGCGAGCGGGCGGTGCGGGCGCGCGGCGCGGGCCCGGGGCCGCCCTCCCGGCGGTAGGAGAACATCCCCGGCGGCGCGGGCGGCCGGGCGCGGTGGGCCCCGGGCCGCGGGCGCAGGTGCGCGCCGTCCTTGTGCGCGGCGGCCGGGAAGCTCCGCTGCCAGATGCTGCCCGAGTCCTCCAGCAGCGCGGGCAGCGCCTCCTCGGTGGACGCGCTGTCCAGCTCCTCGTCCACCTCGTTGGTGACCGCCCAGGACACGGAGCTCACGAGCACGTAGCCGGCCGCCCGGGACAGCAGGACGCCGCAGCACAGCAGCCGCCACATCTCGCCGGCGCGCCGCGCGTCCTGCCGCGGGAAGCGGAGCCCGAGCCGCGGCCGGCGAGCTTGCTGCGCCCCGTGCGGCGGCGCCCGGGGCTGCACCCTCCCTCGGCCGCAGGATCCCGTCCCGGTGGGCTGTGCGGACCCTCCCCGGGGTGTCCCTAGCCCTCGGCCACAGAGAGACGCCGAGGCTCCCGAAGGGCAGGGGCCACTCGCGATGTCTGCGCGCGCTGCAGATGCGGGGCCCCGCACGCCCGGGTTCCCCAAGGGGCACCCCAAGTTCTGCAGCCAGAGGTGGGCGTTCGCATCTCGGCTCCAGGCACACATAGCCTCTTCCCTGTGCCCCGTCTCCTTCATTAGAAAATGACGGTGGTGGTATCCACCCCGTGGGCTCGATGTATGGGAAGGTTGGATGATTTTACGTGGGAAGTGCTCGTAACGGAGCGGCATGGAGCAAACTAGACCCGAGGTGGGGATTTAAAAAAATCATTATATTACACAGAGATAAGAAAACTGAATAACTGATATAAATAAGATGAACACCACCTTCTGTCTGATGACAAGGCCGCGTGGCTTTCTCTGTAAGATCCACAAGAGGACATGGTGGGCTGGAGCGATGTGGAGCGTTGGTAGCTCAAGCATGAGATCTGAGACTGCTTGATTCACCCCAGTTCATCCCCAGCACCTCATAACTGATGGGCGTGGCCACCCATGCCTGTAATCTCAGCTCTGCAGGAAGCAAAGACCCGAAAAACTCTGGGGCTGGCTGGTCAACCGTTCTGAGTGAAACTGCAGTTCTGTGTTCAGTGAAAGACTGTCTCAGGGAAACATGGAGGAGCAGTAGAGAATTACTTCCTCCTTCGCCTCTGGCTTCCCTGCTTGTACAGGCCTGTGCACCTACCTGCCTGCACAGGTGCATACCACACACACACACCACCACCACCACAATACTTCACACACACACACACACACACACACACACACACACACACACACACACGCAAAACTAAATAAATAAAACGAGGACATTGCTGCCAATTTATCCCCCAGCAGAATTCAGTATTTTACATGTAAACTGAAATGGGGGGTTAGCGCCCAGCAAAGAGGTGAACAGGGTGAAGGATGGTAGGAATGTGCTATGCTGTGGCTTCATGTGGTTTGCGCCTCATGGTATCAAGAGTGTAGAAACACACTTCCACACGCATGCGCACTCCTGGCCTCTTGCCACATGCCCTCGGCCACCTCAGGACCTTGCCAGCAAGAAGGATGTCACCAGACGTGGCCCCTGTAACTTGCAGCTCTAGAACCATGAGCCACAATGCCCCCCCTTCCCTTTTAACTTCCGTCTATGGTGTCATGTTATTGAAAGCAGAAAACAGATGAATATACCCCCAATTTACAAACTTCCTCTTATTGATGGACATTTGGGTTGTCTCCAGTAAGAAGTTTTAGAGATATCAAAATAATTTCAAATTAATTGCAAGTTCTTACCTCTACTAATCATCCAAAATCTACCCCACTAGGGAATATGCTCTACTCTAGACTATACCAGAAATTCAATAGTTCTGCTTCAAATTTGTTCTGCAGGAAAATAACTTGAAATACCACTTGATTTTTTAAGTGTTTTGGCAAACGCCACCAACAGATGGTCTGTTGTCTGGCCTGCTCCCTCTCTACCTGCCTTCCTCCCTGCACTTTGAATTCAAAGTGGGGTTGGGGTGTACTCTAAATTCCATGTGTCTGTTCCTAGAACACCCTGAGCTGTTGGCATAGCTGACCTCTTTCTTCTGATTCAAGGTCTTCTCTTCTCTCCCTGGCTTCCCCTTCTCAGTCTCCTTTTCCCACCTTCTTCTCGGTCTGCTCCCAAACCTTCAAGTTCCAGGAGCGTTTCTCCATCCAGCCTTGTTTCCTTATTCCCATCCTCTATGCCTATGGCTTCTGCCATTGCTTGATATCTCTCTCTCTCTCTCTCTTCTCTTTCTTTCTCACTCGGGAAGGTGTGTCATGTAGGGGCAGTATAGCTGTCATTGAAAACCTGGCCTCTGCAGCCAGGCATGATGACAAAAGTCTATAATCCCAGCACTTTCAAGGTACACATAAGAGGATCAGAAGTTCACTAAATGAGACTCTGTCTCAAAAAAATAATCAACCTACCTATTAATAAATAAAAGTAAATAAATAAAAAAATGTCAGTTTGAAAAGGTTTTGAAATTGTTTAAAACTTCCTGGTCAGCCCCCCTTGGCATAACCTGCTTCTGGAAAGTCCCTGCTTTGCTTGCCTACCCCCCCCTTTGCCTTGGGAAAGAATATATAAGGAAGCTACTAATTGGGTTTGGGGCCATAGTCCTTTGAGGGCTCTCTCAGCTGTGGGCCCCGGGATCAAGAAATAAGTCTCTTCCACTCATACTGGTGTTGGAGTCATCATTCCAGAGACCCTCCGGCTTCATTGCGAGATAGAATCAGCTACTGGGAGGTCACAAATGCATAATCCACGTTTCTTTATCCATTTGTCCACCAATGAAAATATGGGTTGTTTTCACTTCATAGCTATTGCGACTTATGCTGCAAAGAATATCTGTGAGATCTTTTTGCGATCCTATTGTCAATTCTCTTTGATGAATACCAGAAGGGAGATTTCAAGGTGTTATGGTAGTTCTATTAATTTTGGGGTGGGGGCTGGGGGAGGGGACTGCCACACTCTTTTCTATAGCTGCTGCACCATTTCATATGCCTACCAACATAAGAGTTCTAATTTCATCACTTCCTTTCCAATACTTGTTACATTCTGGTTTTGTTTGTGTTTATTTTTAACCAGCAGCCATTGTAGTACGTGTGAGTAGTACGTGTAACTGTGTTTTTATTTGTATTTCCCTGATGTTTAGTCATATTGATATCTTTTCATGTATATGCTATCCATTTGCATATTTTCTCTGGAGAAAATTGATTGAAGCTCAGGTTTTGTTTTTATTGCTGTTAAGTTGTAGGAGTGCCTTCAATATTTTGGAGACTAACCCTTTATGAGATGAAAAGCTTACAAATATTTTCTCGTACTCTGTAGATCCCCATTGATTGTTGATGGGGTGTTTGTTGTGCAGAAGCTCTAGAGTTTGGTATGGTATCACTGGTCTGTTATCACTTTTGTTGTTACAGCCAATGAAATCAACTGTCAAGATCAATACTGTAAACTTTCTTCCTATGCTTTCCTCTATCACTTTCACTATTTTAGACCGTATGCATTTAATCCATCTTGAGTTAATTTTTGTGTGTTGTATAAGATAAGAGCTAAATTTCATTTCTTTATATGTGGACATACTATTTGAAGACACTATTCGTTGAAGACCTCAACAAATTACATAGTTCACGCACACGTGCTGAAGATTGTTTACATATGTGTGGATCTATGTCTTTTCAAAAAACACCTTAATTTTGCTGATTTTTCTCTTTTCTATTGTGTTTATTTCTATTTTAATCTTTATTCTTTGCTAATTTTGCATTAAGTTTGTTCTTTTGTTACTTTATTTGATATCACATCTATTTATATGTGTATATATGTATGAATTTATTTTGAGATAGAGTTTTAGCATGTGGTCTAGGCTGGCTTCAAACTCATAGTGGTCCACCTGCCTCAGTCTCCCAAGTGTAAGGATCATAGGTGTGTGTGATGGCTCAGTCCAGGTGTCCCCCACAAATGAATGTATTCTGAATGCTCTATTCTCAGCAGATGGCAGTTTGGGTATTAGACCCTTGTTGGAGCTGTGTTGTTGAGGGTGAGTTTATGGGATTACAGCCAGTTTCCCCTTGGCAGTTTTGCACATACTCTCTTGATCCATTGTCCACCTGATGTTAGCCAGGAGCTGATGTCCACCCTCTGCTCATATGGTCATTTTCCCTGCCACCCAGGAGCTTTCCCTTGAATCTGCAAGCCAAAATAAACCCATTCCTTGCATCCAACAGCTTTTGGTTGGTTTCTTTGCCACAGCAAGAAAGTTGACTGCAACAGTGTGCATCCAACTTTCTTCTTTATACATGTGGTATTTGGTGCTGTCAAATTCTCTCTCATTGTTGCTTTTGCTTTATCCCATAAGTTTCGGTATGTTGGACTTCATTTTTGTTTGTTTCAAAATATTTACTAATTTGTCTAATCACTTTCTCAAGAACATATAGTTTCTACATGTTCTTGAATTTTCTACTTTTCCTTTTGCTATTGATTTCTGGTTTCATCCCACTGTGTTCAAATGATACTGAGTATGATTTCCATCTTCTTGTAATGGCTTGTCTTTGTGACATATCTGGGAGAATATTCCGTGTTTGAAAAGAACGTATCAATATACAATATTGGGTGGAATGTTATATTCATGTCTGTTATGTTTAATTGGTCTATCATATTGTTCAAGTCCTCTGTTAGCTTATTGATCTGTCTGAATGTATAATGTCCTATTTTATATTATTGTCTTACTGTTTATTATTATTATTATTACTATTACTATTACTATTACTATTATAAACAAGGTTTCACATAGCCTGGTCTGACCTTGTGACAAGCTATGTTGGCTAGGATGACCTTGAACTTCTGATCATCTAGCCTTGACCTCCCAAATTCTGGGATTGCAGAGGTGCACCACCATGCAGGTTTTATTTGGTGCTGGAGATTGAACCAGGATCTTGAGCATGCAAGGCAAGCACTCTAGTACTCTGAGACCCAATCCCAAGTCCTATTTGAGTTGAAACCCTTTATTGTGTTTCTGTCTTCTTGTATCTTCAGGGTTTTTTCTTTGTTTTAGTTATGGATGGTGCTGCAGGTGGAACCCAAGGCCTCACTTGCCAAACATGTGTTCTGTCTGTCACTAAGCTACACTGCCAGACCAGACTATCATCACGGTCACTCTTGCACTGTTATTTCCTATATAACACTGACCACAATCAAAGATATTTTGCTGACTGGTGCCATGTCTGCCTCTTCCTACCTGGAATATAAGCTGCACCAGAGAGAGGGACTCACCTGCTTGGTCATGGACAATCTCTAGAGTTTGAAGAGTACCTGGTAAAGGACATGATAAATAGTTTCAGAGCACATTCCTATCAGTTTTAAACCAAATATCTCTGTCTGGGAAATCTCTCTGCTGACAGAATGTAAGTGGGCTTCTAACTTATCATCATGAGAGGAAATTTATGTTTCAAGATGTCTGTGGGTGTAGCTACTATTACCCTGAAGAGAGACATGATGTGCCTGTCTTTCTGTGAGCACTGCATTGACAAGTAGTGATATTCCCTGGGGAGATTCCTGTCTGTACAGGGTCTTATTACTGTTCCTATTTCAAATGACTGCTCCAGAAAATACTACTGCTGATGTGCTTTCCTGCAGAACCAATGTTTAAGCTTCATGTCAAGCTCAGCAATACCATGGCAGTAATGTAGGCTCTGTGTAGACCATCAGAGTCTTTCTTCTGCCGGATAATCTTCAGCAGGTCATTCCCATTGTCTCCATAACAGAACGATTGGGAAAATGGTCTAGACTTTATTTAAATTCAGTTGAACTTGACTAGGTGTGTGACGGATTCCCTGGCAAGGTGCTACAGTTGTTAGACACCTTCCTGTGTCCATACTTGTTAGTTGTTAGTGTGATGAGCTCTGTCTCTGAGCTCAGCACTATGACTGCTTGGATCAATGACATAAGACAAAGGTCGGGAAGCATGTGTTCATGTTTCCATTTCTGCTCCTCTTAGAAGCCCTTCTGCAGGGAGAACACACCCAGGCTAGCTTGCTGGAGGTGTGTGGAAGCCACATGGAGGACAGCCAAGTTATCTCTACCAAGGCTACCCCAGCCCAGACAGCTTCCACTATTAGGGACCAGGGCTGGGATGCATCAAGTCCAGACAAGACCCACAGAAGCACATGTGGAATGGTGAGCAAGAAGTGAATAGTGGCTGTGTGAGGCTGGGTGGGGGGAAGTTGATGGAGAATAACAGCAAAAAATGCATGATATAAGCAGAAGCCAAGCTTTACAACCTCCTCTACAAATTATTTTTGGCTCTTGTGTACTATCCAAGTTTGAGGAATGGGGTAGCAGATTGCATTTCAAATTTGTGTTCAAACAATAGGAGATCATCCTCATCCCTGAATTAAATGTCCAGCAGAGTGTAATAATGAAAATGATATATTTCTTTTTTTAACTTGATTATCAATACTTAGATACAGTGTATGAGCAAATCTTATGGTGGTTCCCCCCCTTTCCCTCCTCCCTGTCCCCAGCCCACTGTGGGCCCTTCTCAGTTGGTTTACTGGATCAGTCCATGGGGTAGGGGGTAGCCTGATCACCCCCCCAAGCCACATTTTGTGTGTTGTTGCTGAGAAGGCCATATATCTGGATATTCTCCCCACCATGGCTCTTATAATCTTTCTGCCCCCTCTTCCACTTAGTTCTGAGTCATGGTGGGTGAGTTTTAAGTCTGCTTTTTTTTTTTGAGATCTTAAATGTCTCTGGACTTCTGCTTTGGGTTGTGTTGGCTATCATTGGTGTTTGTCTTGATGACCTATTCTGAGTTATATGACTTGCTGTGATGAAAGGTCTCTTGTTTCTCTTGCCACATTCTCATAGTTTCATTTGGGGCCTACATGATAGGCCCTGGGTGGATGATCTCTTGCTGGGTTGTAGGCCATCATCCCATGTCTTATTGGTGAAGTTTGATTGACCTCAACTCTCTCTGCCTTCTGAAAAATACAAACAGAATCTCCATCGGAGAGTGAGATCAGTATAAGTTAAATGAGACAAATATTGCTAATTTGACAAGATTCTATTGGGTGTAGCCTCTCTGTAGTTCTCTGGTAGTGGGAAATTTCCCTTGGAAACCAAGATTTTGGTCCCTATTTGATTTTGCCCTGGATACCAATTCCAGTTAAGGGTTCTTTGTCACTGAGTGGATATCTTGGCCAATTTGAAAGCCATTGATTACCCCCCCCCAGGTTTTGATGTCACTATTGCACAAGTGATAACTTCTTGACTTACTGATTTCTCCCACAGAGCAGTGTTTTCAGCCTTCTCCTGACATCAGTCTGAATTTTGTATCAGTGGTCTCTGCTTTCTCTACACATTATTGACCAGTTTCCCCTGGCAGTTTATGTAGTGCCTACTTGCCCGACACATGCTACAACCTGGGAACTGGTTACCATTCTGGATCTCAAAGGGTCTCTCGGTGTTGTGTGATTACTATGCGTAGTGTCCTCAGCAATAGGATCATACCGTTGGCCTGGTGCAGGTATTCAAGAGCTTAGACAGAAGACTGTCTTGTTTTGAGGCCCTCATGAGTCTCTTTGATCAACAGCACAGTGTGGGAAGGAACCAATGACTGGGACAGGGAGATGCAGGTCTGATCAATTTTTCAGGGGGTTAGGCTTCCTTCCATTCTATTCATGGCCCCTCTTACCAGGCGATGCCTACATCTTCCTCAAGAGCTTACTGTATGGAAGTAAGGATTTTATAGTTTTGATTCATTATTGCTTTATTGTATAAGTCCCCCCACCCTACCATCCCATCCCATCCCATCCCATCCCATCCCATCCCATCCCATCCCACATTCCTTCCATCCCTTTTTATATTGTCTCATTTCATCTGTCAGGTTTACTTAGAGTTTAAGCTTAACCTGGTTAGGACCTGTATATGAGGAAGAGTATGCAGCGTTTGACTCTGTTCTTGTGTGAGTTCTCCAAGTATGATTTGCTCCAAATCTGTCCACATTTCTTTAAATTTCATGATGTCATTTTTCCTTTCAGCTGAGTAGAATTCCATTGTATAAATATATCACAACTTTGATATCCATTCATCCAGAGATGGGCATTTGGGTTGATTCCAATTCTTAGCTATTATGAATTGAGCTGCAATAAACATGGCTGAGCAAATGTCTCTGTGCTGAGTCATGAAATCTCGAGGGTCGATGCCTAGTAGAGGGATAGCTAAATCCACTGGTAGCTCTATGCTCATTCTGTTTAGAAGTCTCCACACTGCTTTCCATCGTGGTTGTACAAGTTTGCATTCCCATCAGCAGTGAATAAGGATTTCTTTTTCCCTGCATCTTCACCAGCATGAATTGTTGTTGGATGTTTTAATGATTGCCATTCTGACTGGAGTAAGGTGGAATCTCATTGTAGTTTTGATTTACATTCCCCTGATTATTAAGGATTATGATCACTTTCTTAAGTGAGACTTGGCCATTTCTGTTTCCTCCTGTGAAGTCTCTGTTGAGATCAATGCCACATTTTGTGAGGGAGCTGTTTGATTATTTATTATTTTTTTGAGTTCTTTGTAAGTTCTAGATATTATACCTCTGTCTGTGTTATAGCTGGCAAAAAATATCTCCCAGGTTGATGGTGGTCTATTGGCTCTGAGTATTGTATGTTTGTCTATGCAGAAGCTTTTAAGCTTGATGAGTTCCCATTTGTTAAGTGATTGTTGCACTTCCTGATATACTGGAGGTTTGTTCTGGAAGTTTTTCCCTCTCCTATCTCATGGATAGTTCCTCCTATTTTTTCTTCCAGGGTTTTCAGAGTATCAGGTCTCATGTTGAGGACTCTGATCTATTTGGATTTGACTTTTTTGCATGGTGATATGAGTGGGTCTATTTTCAATTTTTTACAAGTATTCATCCAACTTGTCCAGCACCATTTGTTGAAGATGTTATCTTTATACCAGCAAATATTGTTGCCACCGGTGTCAAAGATCAAGTAGCTATAATTACTCAAGCAAAGAGCAGGGTCTTCAATTCTGTTCCATTGGTCTGTTCATCTGTTTTTATGCCAGTACCATGCTGTTTTTAAAAGTTACTATGGCTTTTCGCATGTCTTTAGATCAGGAATGGTGATACCTCCTGAGGAAGTTATTTTTTTTGCTAAGGATAGAGTTGGCTAGACATGGCCTTTTGCCATTCTAAATAATTTTGAGATAATTTTTTCTATGTCTGTAAAGAATGAAGCTCAGATTTTTATTTGCATGGCCTTGAATCTGTATATTGCTTTTAGGAGGATTGCCATTTTTACTATATTAATCTACTTATCCAGGAGCATAGAATATCTTTCCATCTTTTCACATCCTCTTCTATTTCCTTCTTGAGTATTTTAATGTTTTCATTATACAAGTCTTTCACATCCTTTGTTAGTGATATTCCAAGGTATTTGATTTTTTTTAAGGCATTTGAAAATGGGACAGTTTCTCTGATGTCTTTTTCTGTACACATATCATCTGTATACAGGAAGGCTACTAATTTTTGTGTGTTAATTTTGTATCCTGCCACTTTGCTGAAGGAATTTATCACCTTCATGAGCTTACTGATACTATTCTTTGGGTCTGTTATGTATAGAATTATGTCATCTGCAAAGAGGGATAGTTTTACTTCTACCTTTCCAATTTGTATAACTTTTATGCTTTTCTCCTGTCTTATTGCTTGGATTAGGACTTCAAGCACTATGTTGAAGAGCAATGGTGAGAATCAACACCTCTGTCTTGCTCTTGATTCCAGGGGGTACTCCTTGAGTCTTTCCCCATTGTGTATGATTTGGGCTTTAGGGGTTTTGTATACTGCCTTTATTATGTTGAGGTATAAGCCGTCTATGCCCAGCTTCATTTTTAACATGAAATGGTGTTAAATTTTGTCAAAGGCCTTCTATGTGTCGATTCTGAGATGACCATGTGGTTTTTGTGGTTGAGTCTATTAATATGGTGAATTACATTAATCGACTTCAATATGTTGAACCCCATCCCTGCATCCCTGAGATGAAGCCCACTTGGTCTAGGTAGGTAATATTTTTGATGTGTTGTTGTATCCAGTTTGTGAGAATTTTTGCATCTAAGTTCATCAGGGATATGGGTCTGTAATTTTCCTTTCTTGTTGCATCTTTGTCTGGGTTGGGGATTTTGGTGATACAAGCTTCATAGAAAGAATTTGGAAGCACTCCCTCATTTCCTATAACTTAAAAAAGCTTCAGAGAGAATGGTTTATGTTCTATGATGAAGGTTTGATAGAATTTGTCTGAGAATCCATCAGGTCCTGGACTTTTCCTTTAGGGGAGGTTTCTTATTACATTTTCAATCTCCATGGATGTGATAGGTTTATTTTGGAGCTTTATCTGCTCTGGGTTAATCTTTGGTAGATGTTATGTGTCTAGGAATTCATCCATTTCTTCAATTTTGTGGAGTAGAGGTTTCGGAAGTATTACTTGATGATTCTTCCAATTTCATTAGGGTCTGTTGTGACCTCTCCCTTTTCATTTCTGATTTTGTTGATTTGGGCCTTCTCTGTTTTTTGTTTAATTAGATTGTCCAAGGGTTTGTCAATCTTATTTGTTCTTTCAAAGGACCAGCTCCTTGTTTCATCTATCTTTTAATTGTTTTCTTCATTTCTGATTCAGTAATCTCAGCTCTGATTTTAATTATTTCTTTTTGCCTTGAGCTCCTAGGGTTGGATTGTTCTAGTTTTTCCAATGCCTTAAGGTGGCTTGTTGGGTGATTAATTTGATATCTCTCTGTCTTTGTTATGAAGGCATTTAGCACTGTGAAATTTCCCCTTATGACTGTCTTCATTGTTTCCCATAGATATTGGTATGTTGTATTTACATTATCATTTTCCCCTAAATTTTTTCTGCTTACTTTTTGATTTCTTGAACTACTCATTCATTGTTTAATAGTGTATTGTTGAGTCACCAATATGTGTGCAATTTCTGCTGTTCTTCCAATTGTTAATTTCTAATTTTAACTCATTGTGGTCTAAAATGATGCAGGGGCCTACATCAATCTTCCTGAATTTGTTGAGACATGTTTTATGACCTAATATGTGGTCTATTTTGGGGAGCATTCAATGGGCTGCTGAGAAGAATGTATATTCTGTGGCCACGGGATGGAAAGTTCTATATGTGTCTATTAGGTCTATTTCATCTATGGTGTTATTAAGCTCTGTTATTTCCCTGTTGATCTTCTGTTTAGATGATCTGTCTAGAGATGAGAATGGTGTATTAGAGTCTCCTACTATTATGAAATTAGAGTCTGTTTCTGTTTTGTTTTTTAGTAAGTTTTGCTTTATGTAATGTGGTGCACCTTTATTTGGTGCATAAATATTTATGATAGTGATATCCTCTTGTTGGATCATTCCCTTGACAAGTAAGAAGTGACATTAATTGTCCTTTTTAATTAATATTGGTTTAAAGTCTATTTTGTCAGATGTTAATGTAGATACCCCCACTTGCTTTTTATTTCCTTTCACCCTGAGGGATTTCTGTCTTTTTTGGTGAGGTGTGTTTCTTGAAGGCAGCAGATGGAAGGGTCCACTTTTCTGATCCACCTTGCTAATCTATGCCTTTTCATAGGAACGTTAAGTCCATTTATATTCAGTGTTATAACTGTGAGGTTTGCTTTAAGCCCTGCCATGTTGGAGGGTATATGGGGGTTGATGCCACACGTGTTATTGTTGACCCAATAATTTTACCATGCTTGTTCTCTGTTAGAATCCTGAGATTGTTTGCTTGTCTCTTCTGTGTGGAATATCTCCCATAGTATCCTCTTTAAGTTTGGCTTTCTGTTCATATAATCATAGAGATGGCTTTTTTTCATAGAACACTTTCAATTCTCCATCTATTATAAGGGATAGCTCTGCCTGGTACAGTAGTCTAGGTTGGAAGCCATACTTCTTTCATGGTTTCTAATGAGAAGTCTGAGGTAAGTCTGATGGGTCTGCCTTTATACGTGATGTATTTTTTCTCTCTTGCTGCCTTGAGCACTCTTTACTTTCTATGTTTAGCATTTTAACTAAGCTATGTCTTGGAGAGTTCCTTCTTTGGTCCTGTCTGTTTGGAGTTCTGTGGGCTTCTCATATCTGGACTGGCCTTTCTCTTGTAAGATAAGGAAAATGTTCTTGTATAATTTTGTTAGAAATATTTTCTATGCCTTTGGCCTGGGATTCTTCTCCCTCTGGGATGCCCATGATCCTGAGATTTGGTCTCTTTAGGGTATCCGACAGATTTCTCATATTTAGTTTAATTTATTGAAGCCAATGGAATCCCTGTTATTTTCTTCTATCTTGTCCCCAATGTCTGAGAATCTGTCCTCCAGGTTATCAACACTGGGACTGAGGGATTCAAAGGCGGCTTTTAAAACCACTGTTTGATTTTTGGTTTCTCTTATATTTTTTTTCATGATCTCCATTTCTCTGGGGAGTCCTAATATCCAATCGACTTTTGGCTTTGCTAGTGTCTCCTGGAATTTGATCTTGAGTTTGGTTAAAAACTCATCAAAATTGATCCACTGATTTTCTAGCTCCTCCCATAGTTGGTTCACCTTCAATTCACTTAATGCATTTTTGAAATTTGTCAGATTTTTCTCCATTATGTTCAGTCTTATGTCTATGATCACATTTTTGAGTTTCATCTCATTTATGTCTTTTTGACAGCTTCATTTCAGCCATCATCCTGGTCATGATCTCATTGCAGTTATGACTAGTAATCAATTTATTCTCATGGGCCTCTTCCATTGTGGGATTAGGGTTCCTAAATTGGGGAGTATCAGCTTGCATTGCTGTTCTTTTATGTTGGTTTATGCCCCTTTCTGGATAAGAACAAAGAAATTAGTTTCCATAATAAGAAATTAGTTTTCTTGTTGTGGGGGCCACTACAAGTTTTCTTTGGGTTTGTGGGGCATGTTCTGTTCTATGTAATGGTTATGTTTGGGTTAGTGTTGTAACCACAGATACATTAGTTTCAGAGGTTACAGGTGTGCCAGCAGTTCTGGACTACTGTCTGATGTACAATATAGTATGGGGGTCAGAGATCTTCTCTGGCTATAGTTACCACTGTGTGTTGATACTGGGGTTCAGGAGTATTCAGAGCAGAACTATCAGTTCTTCTTCCCCCTCTGTATCCCAGCTGAGTGGCTTTAGAGATCTCCCTTTTACCCCTCTGACAAGTGCTTGCCAGAGAGCTTTTGCTCTCTTGTTGGAATTGGAGGGAGGCCCTCTTGGGGGTGCTGTTCATGTGTTCTTCCTGGAACAATTTTACACCCCTAGGTTTAACTTCAACAAATATCTCTCCCATTTGAGGCATTCTGTCCCCAGGCAGGTTTTATAATTCACTAGACTGGAACACCCTGCACCTGAATGCTCGGGCTGTGAATCTTCACATCAGCCTCTTCCTCACCAGGTGAACTGCAGGTACTGTTCCTGTTTCTGCTCCTTGGAGCTCCAGGCCCAAATATACCCAGGGCTCTTCACACTCTTCACCAGGCTGGATCACCCTGAACCTGAATGCTCAGGCTGTTTGCCGCTGCACAGGCCTCCTCCCCACCAGGGAACTGCAGGTGCTGTTTCTGTGTGTGTTCCTTGGAGCTCCAGGCCAAACAGGCCAGTACTCCTCACCAGCCTGTAGATCAGGGGGCTGAGGTCCACCCTTCCTCTCTATGGGGCAGATGTAGTGCTCACAGGGAGCACCTTCCCTCTAAACTCTGGTGACTAGCTCGCTCCCTCTCACACTCAGCTTGTCTAGCTGACTTTCTTTGATGTGTATAGACCTGGGTGAATTTGGCTGAGTCATGACTGCTGCTTCTTCTTTTCCCTGTAGCTTGGGGGCTGGGCAGTGGCCTTCCCTGCCAAGCTCTTGGTCTCTTGTGTAGGCTATTAATGTCTTTGGCAAGAGTTCCTGTTCTGGACCAGAGTGCAAAAGCTGCAGCAGCTGGTGGGATGCCTGGGGAGAAAGCTGTGGGGCTGTAGAGAGGGTATCCAAAGGCCCAGGGGATGAGTATAGGGGAGAGCTGCTGGGCCAGGGGCCTGTGTGCGAGGAGAGCTATAGGGCCCAGGCGCTTGTGATAGAGGAGAGCCTGAAGGACTTGCCAGGAGTGATCTGTGAGGATGGAAGAGCTGACAGCTGGGTGGTGAGCAGGGGGAGAGAGAAGCAGGGAGGCCACTGGAACCCCTAGAAAGGGTCTCGGAGGGTGAAAGAGTGGGTGGCAGGGTGGAGACCAGAGGGAAAGAGAAATACAGAGGCCCCTGGGACTGCTGGTTGGGGTCTGTTGGGGTGGCTGGGTGGGGCCAGAGGAAGCAAGAGAGAAGCACAGAGGCCCCTGGGAAAACTGGAGGGTCCTGGTGGGGCGAAAGTGTAAATGGCTGGGTTGGAGATGGAGGGAGAGAGCAAAAATGTTATATTTTCTAATAGCAAATATTTCTTTATTCTGGCTGAGAGCTATTGCAAGACTCAAGGCTGTGGAGGGGAGATGGATGTAATTGGGTCCTTTCTCTCTCCTTGCTTGGCCTCCTGCTTGGCTCAGCATGGAGGGGGATTTGGAGTTAAAAAAAGACACACTTGTAGGGCAGGTACAGGTCTGTCCATACTCCAATGCTTGCAAATCCTGGTGGCATTTCAAAGCCAGCTTACTTTTTCTTGGAATCCTTTGGAGTGCTTTTTAGCTCCTCTCCCTCCAGGAAGCTCCAGTCAAATCCTTGTCTTGTGGGGAACTTATCTTAATATTTTTATTTAATTTCCAATACTGGTGTCCAAACTCAGTGCATTACACATGCTAGGCAAGTGCTCTACCACTGAGCTACATTCCCAGTACTTTTTCTTTTTCTAGGATGCATTTCATATATGACATATATGCAGAAGATGAAGTAGAGTCACTGTACACATTACACTATATATCCACCTGGCAGACCAAGAGCTGGAATGCCACAAGCACCTCTGCCATAAATTTATTAGAGTTGCTACCTGGGAATTTATTGTGGTGCAGAGAACTTTGAATGCTGACTGGGCACTTGCATTGAGCTACAGCCCAGGTTACTGATGTAAGTTTTTGTAACTCAGTCAACAACTGTCTGTTTACATATGAGCAAGAAAAGGACATGCAGAACCATCAATGCCACAGAGTTATTCTCTGATCAAACACTGCTTCTTCCAGATAGCTTAAGAAACAAGATGATCCCATAAATGTACAGGCAAAGGGCTCTAAAATATATTTACCTTTTTGACCATTAAGATGAATATTTCTTAATAATTCTGCAGTCATGCAGTTCCTAATTTTCTTTAAATCTATTTAGGGAAATTAAACTCACTTTGTTGGTACATCTAATTCAGTTCATATGTAAAAGTAAATGAAATTTAGTTCATTTCATATGTATTATGAGAACAATAAACTATTCTCTTCTTATTCCATTTATATCAGGAATCATGTTAATCATGGACTTTTAAGTTCGTTTTAAATGCTATGATCAGTTCCATAAGAATGTATCAGGTACAAAGATGTCTTCTTTTAGTTTCACCATCTTCAGGATTCTGCTTCATGAAGAGAAATGAGTGACCCAAAGCAGGACATTAGCATTTGTTATAGACATGCTTGCATTTACTTTAAGCAAACATGTTGTGGACAGGTCATTCAACTCAGTTATTTTCTCTCCCTACTGCCTGAGGGCTCTTCCTGCAATTCTGTTTTGATTGGATGACTACCAAGAGGAAGAAAAATATAATTATTAGTATTTTATTGTGTACACAAACTTTTTCTTTCTCTGGAAAACTTAACCATTTCTGACTCCCAGTGAGACTTCTCAAATTTGTCCTCCATTATCTCCTCCAATAGAAATACTTAGCAAGAAACAAGTATAGCCAAAGAATAATTCTCCAAATTAATTTATAGTTTGATGAAAATCAATTCCTTGAAATACATACAAACATAAAATGCTTATGTACATAAAATTTTCCCCATAATACAAAAACTTTAGGATTTAGAATATATTTTTAAAATAGCAAGTCTGTTTAAATAATGCTCTATTCAGATAAATCATCTTCCATGTTAGCATTGCTTTTTGTGAGATAACTGTTTTCAGAGCTTTGGGGTATATCTGATATGTGAATCACAAATCTTTTTCCATTTTTTAGGGTTATGACAGCTTCTTGCCCCACAGGGAGGTTGAGCTTAACAGTGCTTTCAGTGGCCTTGTCTTCCAGTAATAGTTGGATGAGCTACAAGGGGGATTTCAAAGGGAAAAGATAAAAAGAGAACATTATGCCACACCCTGTTGCAAAATAACCATTTGAATTCTTCTACCACATCTATGCCCCACCTTGGGGGACTAAACATGAAGTCTGTGCCTTTAGTTTGCCCCTGCTGGGGGGAATCCTAAATTCTCAGGGGAAATCCTTAAGGTCTGCTGAAGACTTCAAGGGAGGATTCCCACACTGGGGATGATGGATGGTGTGTAGGTGAGCTGCCTTTAGGTAAAGAACCAGAGTGGTTACCTCCAGATTTTTTCCCTTTGCCATCACCTAATTGAGGAGGAAACCTTTGTGAAAATAGCTATTCTCCATAGGTTGAATTCATATCTGATTGGGTAGTGACAGAACTGACAGGTTTAGGGGCCCTGGATCAAATTACTTTATAGCCAGCATAAGCATATTTTCTTGCTCTGATTTCATCAATAAATCCTCTTTAAGCTAATAAATGTTTATAAACATGCACACAAGAAAATGTTAGATGCAAGATTCACAAAGGTATGTTTCTTTTTCTAAATTTAATAATAACAATACATATAAAATTAAAAATTGTTTTATTTTTTTCCTCAAAAAAGTAGTCTTCACCTTTGCCCCAAGCATAGTTCATCTCCCTCATTCTTTTCTAAATTATTTTTATTTATTCTTGATGCAAGGTGGAGAGTGAGGGAGAACAAGTTGCCAGGGCCTGTGCTGCAAACTCTAGAAACATGCAAAACTTTTTGTGTCAGGCTTTATGTAGGTACTGTGGAATTGAATCCCAGGCCATCAGACTTTGCAAGCAAGTGACTTTAGGTGTTGAGCTATCTCCCCAGTGCTTTAAAACATTTGTGTTTGTTTATTTGTGTGGAGAGGGGAATGATAAGAAAGAAAGAAAGAAAGAAAGAAAGAAAGAAAGAAAGAAAGAAAGAAAGAAAGAAAGAAAGAAAGAAAGAAAGAAAGAAAGAAACAACAAAGAAAGAAAGAAAGAAAGAGAAAGAAAGAAAGAAAGAAAGAAAGAAAGAAAGAAAGAAAGAAAGAAAGAAAGAAAGAAAGAAAGAAAGAAAAAAAGAAAGAAAGAAAGCGAGCACACCAGGGCCTCTGGCCACTTCAAGGGGATTCCAGATCCATGTGCCACCATGTGCATCTGGCTCTTCTCTCACTCTTGTTGTTTTCATCCCCAGTACATGACCTAAAGTTAAGTGCATCTGGCTCTTCTCTCACTCTTGTTGTTTTCATCCCCAGTACATGACCTAAAGTTAAAACCATGTAGTCCTCTTAAAAGAACATTCTTTATTTAATACCATTAATACTGTTTTACTTTATTCTTAAATGGCTTAGCACCCTCCAACTTTGAACACCACTAGAATGCACATGAGTGGCAGATGGATGTGGCTGTCCTAAGTGCAGAGCAACTCAGAAGGGTTCCTAGAACAAGGCTATCACAGCTGTGTAGTTCATGGGACATTAACTGTGGCAGCTGAATGCAGATGGGACACACAGGGTGTGCCTTTTTGCTGTCCATAATGAGTGCAAATGCTGAATAATGAATGCAGTGAAATTAGACGAACATAACTTTTGGGTGCTAGCTTCCTTGAATCATTACAGCTAATTCATCAGGCATGAGGAAACAGAAGCAGGTTTAATTAATCTCTAATGCATATTACCTTGGATTATCTGTCATTCATCTGCTTGTGTTGCTATATTATGAAGTATAATTAAGTATTTAATATTGTCCATATTGTTTTTGCCAATTAAATATAAGTCAAATCTCATTGTAATGAACTTCAGAAGAGCTAGGGAATTGGGTGGATAATGTTAAGGGAATATGCTAAGATTGGGATATTTTATTGGAGAAATAAAAATGATGACAAGTGTCCATTGAGGACTTACTATGTTCCGAGGAATTTTTTAAGGAGTTCACAATGATTAACTTATTAAAGCTTCATAATAGCCCTATGGAGTTAGAATATCATACATATGAGTTAAGCAACTTGTTTAGGATTCTCAGTGGTGGAAGAAGTGGAACCATAGAATTTATGTGTAAGAATTGTTCACTTATCAAACTTGAAGATATTTGTAGTTTGCTCTTAAATTACTGGTTTTGAAATGAAAACACATTGGTAGACTAGTTTCTGGAGAAAGAATGCTGAGAAGGGAAGTCTTGGGAAAAGATCAACAGGGTGTGATTCTTGCTCTGCCAACTATCTTTGGGGTGATGTTGTTACTTTGGGACCCTACTGAAAGGCAAGGAGGACATAGGACTAAAGGAAAGTTGAGACTGGCCCAAAACCCCAATAATCTCATGCTGAGACCAGCAGGAGTTTTGGCTGTCTCCTTTCCTCCTCAAACCTTGAGCCACCTGGTGGGCCCCAGCAAACCCTGATAAGTCCAGGCACTTCAAGGACTGAGTTTATTGGAGTTCACATAATTCAGCTATAAGGTAGTAACAAGCCCAGACAATGTTTAAAGGTTTAAAGGTCTGAGCTCCTCTACAGCCACCACCATCTGTTACATGACTAAAGTCACATAACTCCTGCCACCTGAGGCTGAGAAAGTCCCCCAACTTACCTATGAAAACCAGACATAGACAGGTTACTGGCCCCTGCCAATCCTTTCATGAGACATCCACAGGCTACCTTGTTCCCACCAATCCCCTTGTCGCTTATGCCTCTGCCTCTCCTTTTCCTCCTAAATAAAAACAATCCTCCCCAATATAATTAATGAGCTCTTCACTGCACGTGTCTCCCAGGTGGCTATGCCCATCGGCTCACCACTGTCTCAAGACTCTGAACACCCAGCTGTGTGGATGAACCAGGGTGTCAGTGTATAATGACCCCCCCCATGTAAGCCACAGACCACAGCTGGTACCCAAAATGGGGCTGGTTGTCCATCAGCTGGACAGCAGGTACTCTGGGACACTCAGGGGAAGGTGAATCTCCCTCCACACAAGGAACATTGGCCCGCGGGGGCATCTGGGGTCTTGCCTCCACACTCTGAGGGCTGGCGGGTCTTTTCTTTCTTTCTTTTACTATCTTAGCCTCTCTTCAAAAATGTTCGTTTTTCCTGTCTTTTGTCTACTTCTCTCAAGTTAAACAAATGCAGCAACACAAAAACAAATCAAACTAAAGAAAAGCTCCCCCAGGGGGTATAGAAAACTTATTATCTAAACAGAGACAGACTGTTAAGCAACATCTTTTACTTTTTTCTAAGCAAAGGCAGAAAACTAGGGCTTCCACTTGCCTGCCTGCCTGCCTGACTGTCTCTGAGTTAAAAAACAAACAAACAAACAAACAAACAAAAAAAACCTCCTGGGCTGCACTGAGACCCACAGTCCCAAGGACAGCCTGCATTCTTGAGTAAAGATAAGGTGGTAATGAGGCCTGCACTCTTAGTATCCTAGCAATAGCTGGTCAAGAAACTTCTGCTCATTAGCAGAACACCTTAAAGGAATTAAGTCAATTTGGTACAATTTCTCTTAATCCTATAAAGGATGAGGAACTAAATTCTATAGATAAATATGTGTTGGATGACAATTCTCTAAAAGCCAACTATATGTACTGGTTCTCAATCTTGGACTAAGCAATAAAATAAAAACCAGATATTAATGTGCTCAATTGACTCTGTCTTCAAAACAGGACTCTTTTGGAAACAGATTCAGAAACAACCATGTTTCCCAAGGCTTCCTCATAGACCAGACTGGCCCTCTGATTAATGACGAATGTAAGGGAAATCATAACACAAGGAGATCTATAGCTTCTTTTTGGTACTAAAGTCCATGATTATTTGGGTAAATTGAGTAAAAAAAGACATAAAATGTTTCTCATCTATTTCTCAATGGTTAGAGACATTGACTACTATAAATGCTATATGTTTTCTGCTTTGCTAATAGAACATAATAAAGGGGGTAAAAAATATCCTGGAAGATGTTTATAAGTCTCTAAGTTAAAGATCAGAATGTTCAATGGTTAGAGATGTTAAACCTACAAATGCCAAGACCACAGACTCAAATTAAGGCCAAATTAAAACAAGCTATATTTGTGTGCACAGGAACCAACAGGCAGCTGTCTCACCCAATTAGCAGGGTTTAAGGGACTAATGGAAAACAAAGAAAAGGTGGGGTTTCATCTCCAAAACCTTAGAACATTTCCAATAAAGAAATTTATCAAACAGAAGTACAATTAAGCAGAACTTACAGATGTAAAATATTACAGTTAACTGTAAATTCTATGTGAGTCAAAATAACTAGATAACTTCTTCAAAAAAAAGCAACTTTTAAGACATGCTTGCCCATTATTTTTGCAGCTCTATTGCTGTGTTCATTTCTCAGGACAACACTTTCCCTACTATAAATTATCCTCTCTGTCTTATCTTCAAGGACTTCTTTCAGCTAGGTTCTCTGAGATTCTTCAACTGTTGAGAAGGGAAAAGTTTAGCCTCCTTGAAGTTAACTCTTTCAGCAGCCTTACTAATTTCAGTTTTCTTCCTCCTCACAATTGCCCAAGGTGACACATATGCTGTTATTAAAGTTAAATGCTGTTTATATCTCTTTCTAATAATTGTTAATGTATGCCATCTGCTTTATCCATACAGGTCAAATTCTACTCCCTCTGCTGATCTCCATATTTTCTGACAACTTGTTCCTGCCTTCTGCCCTCTTCTTGCCCATCATCATATTCTCTCCCAGGAAAAACAAAAACTATGAGCCTCCGTAACCTGGACACAATAAATTCAAAATGTGACTGACCTTCTCCTCCTTACCACTCACCCCAATGCCTCAAACTACTTCTCTTACAATCTGCTTTGTCTGTTTAATTCCAGGCCCACTGATGCCAGATGCCTCTTCAGTGTTTCTCTTACAGCACCACCTGCATCAGGGCTCCTGCTTTGCTATAGTGTGGAGGACATTCCAGCTCATGCGTGAATTCTCCCTCCCCCACTTGTTGCTTCCCAGCTGTAATTGTTCCACAGGTCTGGTGTGCCATGATGTAACTCTGTAGGAGCCTCGGGATCCCAGGAGCTGCCCTCGCCCAGACCCACCACCTCACAGGAAACTTTAGGGATATCAACCACCAGTAGCCTTGAGTAACTTCTGTTGCTGAAATAGTGCTCCAAAGCCAGAGGACACTAGATCTTATCACCGCTAAACATAGGGGACATAAGTTGTACTTGGGGAACAATGCCATTTTATGACAATGAGTCTTATACTGTTGAAAAAATTGTAAAAACCCTAGAAAAGCTCCACAAGGAGCTAACTGGCCACTATGCTCCCAATGCATCCACCCCTTGGCTCTCTAACCCTTGACTTCCTGGCTCCTCCCACTCCTTGGCCCTCTCCTTTCTGCAGGGACCCTGCTACTCATTGCTCCCTACATCACCCAGTTTCTCAAGTGAGAAATAATTAATATTGCTCAGGTCACAAGCAACCAAGTGTTAGTACAGTATCAAACCTTGCCTAAAACAACAGAGGATTATGATACCACTACTCCACTATAAAAACAAAAAGGGGGAGCTGTGGGACCCTGATGAGAGGCACGGAAGACATAGGGTTAAAGGAAAGTTGAGACTGGCCCAAAACCCCAATAATCTCATCCTGAGACCAGCAGGAGTTTTGACTGTCTCCTTCCCTTCCCAAACGTCGAGCCACCTTGTGGGCCCCAGCAAACCCTGATAAGTCCAGGCACTTCAAGGACTGAGTTTATTGGAGTTCACATAATTCAGCTATAAGGTAGTAACAAGCCCAGACAATGAGAAAGTTTAAAGGTCACAACTCCTCTACAGCCACCACCATCTGTTACATGACTAAAGTCACGTAACTCCTGCCACCTGGGGATGAGAAAGTCCCCCAACTTACCTATGAAAACCAGACATAGACAGGTTACTGGCCCCTGCCAATCCTTTCATGAGACATCCACAGGCTACCTTGTTCCCACCAATCCCCTTGCCACTTATGCCCCTGCCTCTCCTTTTCCTCCTAAATGAAAGCAATTCTCCCCAATATAATTAATGAGTCTTCACTGCAAGTGTCTCCCGGGTAGCTATGCCCATTGGCTCACCACTGTCCCAAGACTCTGTCCATCCAGCTGCGTGGATGAACCAGGGTGTTAGTGTACAATGACCCCCCCAAGTAATCCACAGACCACAGTTTCACTGGGTGTGAATCAGAGATGATGAAGGACCATTCCTTCTGAGATGAAGGACACATCTAAGAAGACTGTCTCCGCCTGCTTTCCACCTTATTCTAACAGTGATTGAGGTGAAAATGGAGTGCTGGCTACCTTGCTGACTAAGGGGTACACCCAAACTCTCTGCCTGATAAACTTTACTCTGAACCCTAGGACCACCCGTGAACTTTCAAAGAGCTGTGTTTAGTCAGTTTGGCAAGAACCTTTCACCCTTGCTATATGATCAGAATCCTCAGCCTCCATCACCCCCCAGGGGATGTCTCATCAGCATGGCATGTATTCAGTGAGAATTCTCCTGGTCTCAGGTGTTTCCTCTTTGAAATTTTACATTAACTGACACACACCCCCTGCTCCTCATTCTCACTCGTCCATGTGGCACTCAGAGTTGAGCAAGACCCCATTTTGTGGGACCCTATACCCATCACAGTGGTCCTGAATAAAGTGTCCTTATGTGTGGTCAAGCTGCAGTAGATCCCCTCACCCCCAGGCAGTGAGTGGGAAGAATTTACAGCCCAGCATGAATGCTGGTCCTATTGGCTCTATAGAATGTTCCAGAATAGAGTCAGATGAGCTGCTGCTGCTGAGGCTCTCTGCTGGGCCTGGTATATTCTCCGGAGGGTCAGGAACCAATGAGAGTCACTCTCCTGTCATGGTCTTTCTCATGAAGTCCCTTATGCAGATGGAAATTAGACTCCTTTCTGCCAACATCCCTGAAACACTGGCTCTCATAATAATGTCTTAACTGTCCCCAGATATTCCATTTGAAGGAGTCCCAGCTCCCACTTTCAATTAGGTCTCTGATTTTGTGTGTGTGTGTGTGGGGGGGTTGTCAATATTTTACTACTTTATGATTCCTTGGTTATATTCAATCACAGAGGAGATGAGGTCTCAAAGATGTATGCTGTACCAGGGATATTCCTTAGAAGGTGCCCTTGGCAGAAGTACCCCCTTTTCTTTATAGAAAGTTGTTTCTCTCTCCCTCCCTCATTATTTCACATTCTTTTATGTTAGATTTGCCCAGAACATCTGGTAAACACTAGACAGTACAACAACTCTCCTTAGTCTTTAGTTTTGTGCACCAAGTAACACATAACATAGTAACTGATGTGAAGTTTAACTTGAAGACAAGTAATATGTCTATTTAAAAAGCACTGAAGGAGCTTTAAATCTTTTAAATGTCCTGGATGACAGGAAAAAAGGAAACAGGTACTGGAGATGATGAAGACCTTGCATAGAACACAGCTTTCCTTTCCCACTCCTCCTGTTCCTCACTATCAACAGATCCCTCTTGGTCCCTCAAGATGGAGTATTGAGGCTAATGGCCCCTCAATCTTCTCAAGATACTGGCCTTTGAATAAACCTGATTCCTTCTCCACATGTTCATCTGAATAGTAGCCATTCAGGTGGCAAGCAATTCACACTCATTCCAGTACCATCATCTGAATCTACTGTAGAGAGGTTAGTAAATACAAATGGATAGATGAACTTACTCTCCTATAATAAGAAAGCAAAGATCAAATCCAGACAGAAAAGAATTTGTACACCCAAGAGTGAAGGGAAAATACAGCTCTATCTGAGCCTGGGAAAAGGTTTTCACACAGGATCTTACCCAAAATAACACCTCAAAAGCACCTGGGAGAATGTTTTACATATCTGAAGGATCCTATCTCTGATAACCACTTTTGAAAAGAGCTCTGCAGCCAGCCCAATCCACATGTATATGGTCACCTATTATCCCTTGATAGACAGCCCCTAAGGAGGCCCAGGCCCAGGCAAACTCTACCTACAGTCTTTAAAGGAGCCTGCAGAGAGCTTTTCCAGGGACATGACTTCAGACCCGATATGTCTGCCCACTCTCCGCTCCTTGCTGAATAAAGAAATCCTTGTCTGAGTGTGTTCAGGTGTGGTGTACCTTCTGCCTCAATTTCCTTATATTATGGTGTCAAAATTTGGATGGCTGCCCCTCTAGGGCATTAGGGGCTACAAGCCCCCTTCTCACTTTTTTCCTATTCCCTTCTCCCTCTCTCCTCCAGCTTGAGCTTGCCAGCTCTCCTCTCCAAAACGGCTGTCCTTCTGGGACATTCAGGGCTACAAGCGCCCTTTCTTTTCTCTTCTCTCTCTCTCTTTCCGCTCTCCCTCTTTCTCTCTCTCTCTCATCCTTGTCTTTCCCCTTCCCCCAGACTCTGAGCCCCAGACAAGGAGGCCACTTGCCGTTTGGCTTCCTCACATCCACATCACTCTCTCCAGCCTTCAGGACAAGGTTCTTCAAGGCTCGTGGCAGTGGTGCCCCGACATGAGTCTCAGAGACTCTGAGTCTCTCATGCTTTTCTCTGTTTGTGGACCTCAGAGGGCTCCAGGAGTCCCTCACTTTTGCTGGTCCACAAACACCACAAAAGTTACGAGTGTGGGGATGCTCCTTGCTAACTCTTGGGCTTCTTCATAACCCTCCCTAAGCCTGGGAGACGTCCTAGGTGGTGGCAATGGGCACTTCATCACAGTTCTACCAAAATGGGTTCCAAATTGTCAAGCTTCAATCCCAAAAACTTATTTTGGCTCTCAATTCAAATCTGGCCTCAAACACTTTAGGTCTTTAAAGGAACCTGCAAAGAGCTTTTCCACGAACATGACTTCAGACCCAAGAGAATCAACTGTACAGAGGTTTAGTAAATACAAATGGATAAATGAATTTACTCTCCTATAATAAGAAAGCAAAGATCAAATCCAGACAGAAAAGAATTTGTACACCCAAAAGCACATTTCCTTGGAGCCTGCTCATATTGTTTTTGTGTAGTGTGTTTTGTGTTGCTTTTGTTACAAGTGCTTGGTAACAGTTTATGTAGCATCTTTGTACTCTGCAGAACTTGGAATGAGGATTTGTTTGGGAAGGAAGTCCTTGATTATTTTGAAGGACTTTATAGGGTGCGAAAAGCTTCAGTTGATGACTCACTCCTACGGCCATGGCCACTGTTAACATGCATCAGAGGCAATGAACCTGCTTCTAATGGTTTCCTAATAAGCACAGTTAATCTATTCAAGAGGGGAACTTGTGGACACAAAAGAAAGAATATGTATAGTGACTAAATATCAAATATGCATAAGAGTTTGAGAAATTATACTAAGGTAATAGCTGCTACTATTTTTTTTTTTTTTTGCACAATCTCACAGAACAGAACAGGGTCAGCAGCTTCCCACCAATCTGGCTCTTCTTGCTACTATCCAAGACATCCTCTCTGACCTCCCCAAACTGTGTTGTAGTATTCTCAGGACATGGACCACTCTCCTTCAACCTAGGGGATATGTGCTGAGAAAAGGACTTAAGATCAGGTAGAGCAGGGTTCCAGTCTTTATTCCACTACATCCTTGCATCTCCTTGTGTGGGACTGTACACAAATCATTCAGTGACTCTAAACATCTTTCCTCATCCATTGCATGATAATAACAAGAGCACAGATATACCACAGGAGTTGGGTGGCTTTGAAATAATGTATAAAAGGGCACAAAGTAGGTGTCAAATTGTAATGGAAGATTAGGATATAGCTAAAAACTCTACTGAAGGAATATTACTCAAACTTGGAAGATTACATGGAGACAGAGACAGCAACTGTTTGAGGTCTGTGAATACAAGTTTAGGATGAGATAAGAGAGTTCTGAGAATGCTTGCTGTCACTCCTTTGGCTATGCCTATGGGGTTATCTGTATTCCAGAAACCATTGTGAGCTAAATGCAACTTGTGACTTAACTTGCTTTTGTTAACTGGCCTGTTATTTGGGCTGTAAATTCTACAAGCTTTGATCAAGAAAGAAGGTGGGGAGGAGATGAGAACAGAGGCTTATCTACATTTCTCTGGAACCCATTTTAAACCTTAAGCTTTCTTGTATTCTACCTGATTTGTTAATTTACATGCATGATGTCACGTACACATCTCTGTACCCTATAAATTCCCTTTGTAACTGGGGCTCATGGCAAAAGCTTCATATATGCTAGGCCTGACAGCATAAATTCCTAAACTCATAATAATAATAAACGAAACTCCACTTGTGACAGGGTCAGGTGTCTGCAGGGAACACCCTTCCCCTTGAGTGTGGGAGGTATCTAGCTAGAGCTACAACCTAGGAGCTGATTGGTCAAATATGAACCAATCAGCCATCTCTCTGACTCACCTGGGTAGAACTTAAATTAACTTCCCTAGAGGAAGGTGGCCTCTTTCCCCACATAGCAAGCTAGCAGAAGGACCTCTGATCCAGGCCTTAGGAAAGGTAAGGTTGGCTGGGGTAGGGGGCAGGCTCTAGACATTTTCCCTCATGAACCTCTCCTTCTCATGATGGGAGCTCTCTACTATCTTTTGTTTCTGCTTATTTAGCTAAACAATATAAGTTCTGTTAAACTCTCTGACACGTGTTTTCCCCACACTGTTGGCTGGAGAACTCTGTAACTTCTCAAGTGGTGACTGGGAAGCTTCCCCATCCAATTCCCCTTTTCCTAAATTAATAAATTAGAAAAAAAGTGTAATAAAATTTATTTCTGTCCCTGTGTATAATTCTTTTGCATTGGTGGACACGAACTTGGGGGCGGATTCAATGGTAAAAACCAAATATAACTGTGCCAAGATTTTCCCGTATCATAATCTCCTCTTGCTGAAATGGCTTTGTCTGTTTGCCACAGGGAATTTCTACAACAAAATAAATAACAACTCTTATTTTTATATCTTCTAAGGTAGAAAATTCAATATTTTCAAATTCCTTTTGTTGCTGGGACAAGCATCTTACCAAAAGCAGTTCATGGGAGGAAAGGGTTTATTTCAGGCTTTCAGAATCCAGGGGAAACACCATCAATGGCAGAAGAAGCTGGCTCACTTTCGTAGATCCATAGCAGAGAGACACCACCAAACAGCCAGCAAACATGAACAGCCAAGAGTTCAAACTTGGTCTGGATTCAAGACCTGATCCCAGTGACACACCTTTCCCCATAGGCTTCTGGAGACTCAAGTTACAATCTCAATCTTAATCATAGCTCAGGCTATGGGGGACATACATTCACATTTAAACCACCACCTCTATTTGTTTATTTTTTCTTTGTTTAAGTGCTGGTGGCATTTTCAGTATTTTGCACTCAGTTTACTGTTCAGTGGTGATAGGAGTTGTTATGCTGAACAGAAAGGAACTAAAGGGTCCTCTGTAGTCATCAGCTTCCCAGGCACCATTTGGGATATATGAATATCAATATATCAGCTTTTTCTCAGATAAATGGTATGACCAGTAATCAATCCTGGTAGATAAAACCCTTTCCAAACAGCAAGACTGACTGACTGATTGTCAGGAATTCTCTTTACAAAAGTAGACAGTGAGTGTCTCTTGTTCCCTGACCAGGTAATGAGGCACTTCCTTAGTAACAAGACCCCTTTTACATGAAAGAAAAATTCTAGCTTACAGCCTAAAAATAAGGCCAGACTAAAGCCCGAAGGTAAGAAGCAATATGACACAGCTGAGATGAGATCCAAAACTGGGAAGAATAACTTCTCTTAATGAGGCAGGTGCTTTATATGCCCCAAAGCCCTACCCTGAGGGCAGTTTCCTTCAGCCCTTCACTGCTAGGCCTGCTGTGGTAGGAAGGGCCTTAGAACATTAAAAAGGAGGCAGATTTCAAGTGTGATAATCAAAAATCTCTTGTAATTCATTTTTGCACTCTGACCATCCACAGCTCATCAAAAACGAAGCAGAGCTGGCTTGCAGTGGGTGTTGCACAGCCACGGCTGCTTGTTGCTGATGAAAGGGATACAGATGGACCAATGCAGGGACCTTAAGCTGGCCACAGAGATGATAAGAAATACAATTACCTACTCCTTCCTGGCCCAAAGCTAACAAAGCTAAAAGGTAAACTACCAGCCATAAATGCCATTAGCAATTCCTTCCTGGTGACAAAGCTGAAAGATAACTTGATGATACTAAATACAGTTGCTTATTGTTCCTTCCTGTTGTAGATACATCGTGAACTCTAGGCCACAGGTTAATAATGCCAAGATAAGCATTTCCTCTTGGGTTGACTCAAAAGGTAAAATGCTGCTTTCCAGTTCAAGACCTACATTATCGCCACAGCAGTGTAGGGGACAGGCAAGTCTATGCTCCCTTCAATAAAAACTACAAGGAACAAAGTCCTTGTATCTGGCTCATTGTGTGACCACCTAGTCTCCTGTGGGGACCTGTTCAATTTTACTCTGTTCAAACCCATACCTTCCAGAATAGTGGAAACTGAAGATTGCAGAGGAGGGGAAGGACAGCCCTTGCACGATTGACTACCTTCAAGTAAATTACCTTCCACCAACGATTTAAATCACTGGGCCAAAAAGTAAAATAAAATAATCAAACGAGGTATGGAAGGAGGATGAGAATCTATTGGGAAGAATAGTTCTAGTGACGGGGGGGGGGGGGGGGGGGGGGGAATGGGAAGAGAAGGGAAGTTAACACAACAAAATACAATGTATACATGGATGAAATTGCCAAAAAATTTTTAAATATTTGAAACTATACATTGACAACACTTTTATATGTATCCCCAATGTAGTATATACAATATGCTTACATAAATACATTTCTCAATAGTAAACTGACACTATCACTCTGAGACTCAGGACACTCTCACTTTCTGTAACTCCAACAAATTCCACACAGATTTACCTTCTGTGTATGTTTCAAATTTCTTTTGTCAATGAGACCAAGAACCTACAAAGGGGACTCTGGGTCCCATGGTGACAGGAATACTCATAACTCAGTTATTCTGGCCATGCCTGGTGAGTTCTGTGAAGGCACATCTCACCACCCACATATTCCACCCTCCTAGTCATACCAGGCATGCATCACAGTACCATGGACCTGAGTTGATCAGTGATGGAAAGATGAGCTAGTGTAACCATGGGTGAGAAAATGACCTCAAACTATGAGAATTCCGGAACCCTTTTATCATTGTTTGGACCATGGATCTTTCTAGATCTGAACCATCTTGTAATTTTTAGTTTTCTATGGAGGTGAGATAGGGGTGACTCTACCTTATGGCCTGTATCCGTGTCAACCTGGAAGCCCAGAATCCGGAGCAACAGGCTGCTTCCACCCAAGGCACTGCAGTTCTGACTCGGCTCTGGCTCAGTCACCTGAGGTGACTCCTCACTGTGACTCTCACACTCCTGTGCTGGTGACAAATCTGAATTGGGGGACAGAGCCTGGTCTGGCTGGTCAAGAAATTGCTTATCTTCTAACAGGAAATCCTGGATCGTCCCAAGGTCCTCTTCTTCCTCTTCCTCCTTTATGCATGACTCAAGTATGTGAATCACATATTCCAGAAGCAGTAAATGGAACAGATGCCAGGAGCCTGCATTTAAAGAGCAACCAGAAGTGACTGCATCTGATGGATGGCAGATAGGCTTAAATATATCACTGTGAAACAAACCACTTTTATAGGCTTTAACTCCTTGTTCCCAAGCACTATGCTGATAATGAAGGAGTGGGTGGTCACATGCTGAGGACCCTTGCAAGGACAGCTTTTTGACTGAAAAGACCAAGAGCCAAGTAGCCTACTCAGTAAGAGAACTTCAAACCCATCTGCTGTATGATAGGAGACAAGTAAATTCCATGGGGAGAGGGACGTTGTTCTCAGAGGAGATGGGCCCTTTGCTCTTCAAAAAGACTACCAAGAGGTCTGTCTGAGAAACAGCCAAGATCCCACCTGCACAGTTTTTAAAAGATAATTTTAAATGAAAGTCTTCCAGACACCAGGTGGAAATTACATTCATGACCTCACAGTGACTGTCACTACCTGCACAACACCTGCACAATATGAGAGAAAAAAATGATGACATCAAAGCAGAAGAATGGCTAGCTGGGAAGAAGCAGAGAATGGGAACAAAGGGGAGGGGGAGGTTATGACCTAGGTACGTTGTGTATCTTTATAGAGGTTGCTAATAAAAACCTAAAATATATAAAAATGTAGAAAAAGAAAGCAAAACCATGGCTCTTCTGAAATTTATTTAACTCACTAATGAGTGAAGGAATAAGGAAGATGTTGCAATTCAATTGGATCAGAAGAGATATCCAAGTGGCCCTGGAGAACAGTATGGTTGATGATTTAATGAATGGGATTTTTCCTTGGGATAGTGAGGAATCGCATCCACCTAACTTAGGGAATTTGCATTTCTGTGAGAATCATTTGCATTATCAGTTTTCTACAATGAACAGAGTTGTAAAATAACTCATAGATCATGAAAGGTGGACGTATTCCAGGGCATGAGTTCAATCTTCTTAAAGTCTTTTGTCCACTTCAAGTAACTCTTTGTGCATTCAAGGTTTTCATAATTATTTTCTCTATTCAATGACCATTGTTCCTTGATGGATGTGTCCCCAGTGATGGCCACAGTTCATGGGAGGGCATGTCTAGTCTATAGTAAGTTTGATCAACAATGCCTAGCCTGGAATTCCAGTTCAAGATGGCCGACTAGGAGCCACACTGTGACCCTCAGGGAACAGGGGTTAGCATTTCCAGCTGTGATCTAGGCCTTGGACACATGCTGCAGGCCTGCTCCAAGCTCCTGTCCCTTCCCAGCAATATATCCTGCCGCCTGGAGGCCACCATTGTGGATCAGCACTTGCCAGAGGCAGTGAGTCGTCCAGCCACAGCCCAGCCTGCAGGCCTTGCTCAAGCGGTCTGAGCCCACCAGATATGTGGCAGGTGGCCGCACCCCCCACACATGCGCGTTATCTGGACCCTGCTCACTTCACAATTCCCGTGCACTGGCTGATTCCTGCAGATCCTGGGTGCCAGCTGGTTCCAGAGGATCATGGCACAAAGTTACTGAGGTTCCCGCATGTAGCCTGGTCCCCATGAGATACCTCGTTCCTGCCCGGCCCTGTGACAGGTGGGCTGGTCCCCCCACCCCACATGTCTTCTAGTTCATGCATGGCCCAGCTGGCAGCTCCCCTCCCCCAAGTGTTACCTAATCCCTACGCTACCCTGCACCCCCCCAGCAGGTTACCCCTAGATGCACAATAAAAGACCATCCACTGATCTGAGAGCACACACCCACTTCCAGATAAACAAAATGAGTGCCCAACCCTCTCCATGGAGCCCAGTGTACTTTGTGTCCACACTATCAAAGTGTAGACAGCTCAAAGGCATCTCACCAACCACCCCAAGTGGAATAAAAATGGGCAGATCTCGACGTAAGAAGAACACACCAGCTGAGAAAACCACGCCCAATCCCCCAAGTCCCAAGACAACAACGATACTACAAAAGAGAGAGAGAGCAGATGCAGGCCCAGCATGACATGACACTAAACCCAGGTCATACTGGCACAGATCCTATGGAGAAGTTAATGTTGGTCATAGAAGAAAAAATGGATAAACACTTCGAAAGAGTACAAAGTCAGCTCACAAGCTTTGTCACCAGGCTTAATTTAATAGAGGAGAATCAAATGGACTTAAGAAGAGCAGTGATTAAACTAAAGGCAAACCAGCAAAAAGAAGGTCTCAAGAACCAGCTATCCAAATTAAATGAAGACATGAGCAAATACAAGAATGAGTTCCAGGAAGAAGTAAGAAAATCAAACCTTGAAATGAAAACACATCTCAACAGGATGATAAGGGCAACCCAAAAAGAAGTTTCAGAAAACAAAATACAAATTGAAGTAATAAGAACCTACCTAGACTCACCAACAGAATCAATAACTGGGAAAGCAGAAACTCAGACGTGGAAGATAAAACAGGAGAATGAGAGGGAAATCAGAAATCTGATAAAGTTCAAAAGAGAAATTGAACAAAACTCGAGGGACCTGTGTGATACCATAAAAAGACTTAATCTCAGGATCAGGGGGAATTCAGAAGGAGAAGAAAACCAGGCTAGGAGCATAGAAAATATTTTCAACAGAATTATTCAAGAAAAGCTTCCATACCTTGCAAAAGATAATCCTGTACAAATACAAGATGCATACAGAACACCAAATAAATAGGACCAAAGGAGGACCTCTCCAAGACATATCTTAGTTACAAAGCCAAACATAGAGGGTAAATAGAGACTCCTTAGAGCAGCGAGAGAAAGGAAACTCATCACCTACAAAAGCAAACCCATCAGACTGACCTCAGACTTCTTAGAAAAACTATAAGCCAGAAGAGTTTGGAATAAATCACTTCTAGACTTAAAGAAGTATGGCTTTCAGCCTAGACTACTGTACCCAGCAAAGTTATCCCTCATAATAGATGCAGAAATGAAAGTATTCCATTAAATTAGCCAGCTCTACAACTACTTGAACACAAAGCCAAACCTTCAAAAGATACTACATGAGATACCCCATGCAGATGAAACAAGCAACCGACCCCAAGAAAGGAACAGAGAACAAGCTAACAAAAACAGCTCAGCTATCAACCTCCATAGTTCCTCCAACATGGCAGGGCTTAAAGCAAACCTCACAGTTATAACTTTGAATGTAAATGGGTTTAACTCTCCTATAAAAAGACACAAGATATCAGGGTAGATCAGAAAAATGAACCATTCCATCTGTTGCATTCAAGAAATGCACCTTATTGTGAAAGAGAGCAGCCTAAAAGGGTAAAAGGATGGAAAACAATTTTCCAGGCACTTGAAAATAATAAAAAAGCAGGTTTAGCTACTCTAATATCTGACAAAATAGTCTTTAAGCCAAAATCAATAAAAAAGGACAATGATGGCCATTTCCTACTAATCAAGGGAATGATCCAACAAGAAGGCATCACTATCTTAAATGTGTATGAACCAAATTCAAGGGCTCCTCAGTTCATAAAGAATAGATTACTCAAAAGCAAAACAGATATAAACACCAAAACCATCATAGTATGAGACTTTAACACTCCACTGTCATCCCTAGTCAGATCTTCCAAACAAATGGTAAGCAGGGAAATAACGGAGCTCAACAGCACCATAGAGCAGCTAGGTATAACAGACATTTACAGAATGTTCCACCCCAAGGACACAGATTATACATTCTTCTCAGCAGCACATGGAACCATCTCCAAAATTGACCATGTACTAGGTCATAAATCCTCCCTCAACAAATTTGGGAAGATTGATGTAATCCCTGCATATCCTCAGACCACAACACATTGAAGCTAGAAATTAATAATGGGAGAAGATACAGAAACTTCAACAAATCCTGGAACCTAAACAATTCACTCCTAAAGAACAACTGGGTCATCCAAGAAATCAGATAGGAAACTCAGAATTTCCTAGAAACAAATGATAATGAGGACACAACATATCAGAACGTGTAGGACATAATGAAGGCAATCCTAAGGGGGAAATTCATTGCACTAAACACCTTCATAACAAGGACAGAGAGATCTCAAATCAACCACCTATCCTCCCATCTAAGGTCATTAGAACAGATAGAAAAGTCCAACCCTATGAGCTCAAGATGAAAGGAAATAATTAAGATCAGAGCAGAGATTAATGAATTAGAAATGAAGGAAACAATTTTAAAAATAGATAAATCAAAGAGTTGGTTCTTTGAAAGAGTCAGTAAGACCAACCATAGGCCGATGGCTGAGATCCTGGCAAGAGAGGAGCCACCACAGTCATATCGGGAAGGATCCATAGGGAACCCAGCAGACAATGACAGATGAACAAAGGACCTATAACCACAGTCATTCAATCAACACAGGATAGGCCAATGAGACAGAAACCAAGGATTTTTGACACAAGGACCCCTAAGCTCGCAACATCAAAGCAGCCTTATTACTCACCCACCATGACTCAGGGAACTGAGTGGGAGAGGGGGCGGAAAGATTGTGAGAGCCGTGGTGGGGGAGACTGTCCGGAGGCATGGCACCCATCAGTAACAACACACTTGGGCCAGGAAGACCGGGATGAGTACTAGGATATACAGGATCCCGTGCCACAAGGACTAATACAGACAGCCCACGGAGGAGGATATCCAACTGATCAGGGATGGGGAGGGGGCGAATTGGGGAATTCGGGATAACAACGCATTGTTTGCCCACTAAATAATGTAACTCATTATGGACAATAAATATATATTTAAAAAAAAGAAAAAGTCAGTAAGATTGACAAACCCCTGGCCAATCTAATCAAATGAAGAAAAGAGAAGTCCCAAATCAACAAAATCAGAAAGGACAAGGGAGAAGTCACAACTGACCCTGAACAGAGTGGAAGTATCATCAGGTCATACTTCCAAAACCTCTACTACACAAAATTAGAGAACCTGGAAGAAATGGATGAATTTTTTGACATCTACCAATTACCAAAGCTTAGCTCAGAGCAGATAAAGTTGCTAAATAAACCTATCACATCCACAGAAATTGAAAATGTAATCAAGAACCTCCCCAAATGGAAAAGCACAGGACTGGATGGTTTCTCAGCCGAATTCTACCAAATCTTTATTATAGAACTGAAATCACTCTTTCTGAAACTTGTTAGGAGCATAGAAAAAGAGAGAAGCCTCCAAAATTCCTTCTATGAAGCTAGCATCACCCTAATTCCCAAACCAGACAAGGATGCAACAAGAAAAGAAAACTACAGACCCATATCCCTGATGAACTTAGATGCAAAAATGCTGAACAAAGTCCTAGCAAATCGGATACAAAGCCACATCAAAAATATTACTCACCCTTATCAAGTCAGCTTCATCCCAGGGATGCAGGGATGGTTCAACATACGCAAGTCAATAAATGTAATTCACCACATTAATGGACTCAACAACAAATACCACATGGTCATCTCAATAGATACTGAGAAGGCCTTTGACAAAATTCAACACCACTTCATGTTCAAATCCCTGGAAAGAATAGGCATAGATGGCCTATACCTCAACATAATAAAGACAATATACAGATCTCCTAAAGCAGAAATCATTCTCAATGGGGAATGACTCAAGGACTTCCCACTAAATTTAGGAACAAGACAGGGGTGTGTACTCTCATCACTGCTCTTTAACATAGTGCTTGAAGTTCTAGCCCAAGCGATAAGACAGGGGAAGGGCATAAAAGGGATACAAATCATAAAGGAAGAAATTAAGCTATCCCTCTTTGCAGATGACATGATACTATATATATCAGACCCAAAGAACAGTATCAGTAAACTCTTGAAGGTGTTCAATGCCTTCAGCAAAGTGGCAGGATACAAAATTAACACACAAAAATCAGTAGCCTTTCTATATGCAGAAGACAAACATTCAGAAAAAGACATCAGAGAGACTGTCCCATTTTCTATAGCCTCAAAGAAAATCAAACACCTTGGAATATCACTAATCAAAGTTGTGAAAGACATAAGGAAAATATTGAAACACTCAAGAAGGAAATTCCATGCTCGTTGTTGTGGTCAGCTTCTTAGTTGCTGCGCAGGAAGAACCCAAACAAAGCGGCTTGTGGAGGAATGGGTTTATTAGGCTTACGGACTCGAGGGGAGACTCCATCCTGGCAGGGAAAATGATGGCATGAGCAGAGGGCCGGACATCACCTCTGCCACAGCACTGCAAACAGCGGCAGGAAGGTGTGCCAAACTCTGACAAGGGGAAGCTGGCTTATAACCCCATAAGCCCACCCCAACAACATAGCTCTAGTGAGGTTCTAATTCCCAACTTGCCATCAGCTGAGTATCGATCTATCAGAACACATTCATTTGTTTGTGGGGGACACCTGGATCAAACCATAGCACTCGTGGATAGGGAGAATCAATATAGTAAAAATGGCAATCATGCCAAAAGCAATCTACAGTTTCAATGCCATGCTGATAAAAATCCCAAACTCTTTCTTCACAGACATAGAAAAAATAATCTCAAAATTTATTTGCAAGGGCAAAAAACCTCGGATAGCTAAAATTATTCTAAGTAAAAAAAAAAAACCTTACTCATGAGTTATCACCATGCCTGACTTTAAAACATACTACAAAGCCATAGTAACTAAAACAACATGGTACTGGCATAAAAACAGACAGGCCGACCAATGGAATAGATTTGAAGACTCAGCTTTTAATTCAAGTAACTTTAATTACTTGGTCTTCGACAAGGGCGCCAACAATGTATGCTGGGCTAAAGATAGCATCTTCAACAAATGGTACTGGACAAATTGGATAAACACATGCAAAAACATGAAAATAGACCTACTCCTTTCACCATGCATTAAAATCAACTCCAAATGGATCAGAGACCTCAATATAAATCATGTAACCCTGAACACCCTGGAAGAAAAAATAGAAGGAAACCTACATGCATGAGATAGGAGTAGGGAAAAACTTTCTGAGTGGGCATTGGCTGGCAAGAGGGGCCATGAATAGAAGGGGAGAGAGTTTAAGCCTGTAGAAAATCAATCAGTCTTGCAACTCCTGGTCCCAGTCACCGGCTCCTTCTCTCACTGAGCTGTTGACCAAAGTAAACCATAAGGTCCCAAAAACAAGACGGGATTCTGTCAAAGGTCTTGAATACCCACCCCAGGCAGGGGTGATGGCTAACAGCCCTAATCCTGTTAGTTTATGCTATTAAGCTTTGTTCCTGCTTGCTGAGCTTCTGTAGGCTTGTTCCTGCTTGCTAAACTTCCTTGTGAAAGAGATAAGGCTATATAGTGCAGCCTTGGATTGTATATAAGGTTAGATGCTGGAATAAAAGTTTTGAGATTTGCCTGGACATTTCTCCCAGCCGCATGTCTGTGAGACTCTGGCTGTGCATTCACCTTTCCCCAATGGAGCTCGTCTCCTGCTGGCTAGATAGACTTAGGCTCGCTCACAGGGGGCCAGGGGTCTGCTCTTTACCCAACAAGGTAGGATCCTGTTGCTGAAGAAACCACAGAAAGTCATCTATCAGCGTCAAGAGACCCTGCTCCTTAAAGTCAAATATTGGTACTTAAAAGGACCCATGCTTCCTCCATCTCTTGGTGCTTTTCTCAAGAGCAAGGGTTAGCTTCCTACCTGACTTACTATGATACACTTATATAACAGATGATCTCCTAGCCACTAATGAAAACATAACTGTGGTTTTGTGTGATGTTATGTATCTATGCTATACATCAGATGTTAAAAAACAAAAATAGATTCAACATAGCAATATGCCATAATAACATTTTTATTTATTTTCCTATCTTTTAGTGTTAGGTAGGGCCTTGTACACATTAAGCAAGTGTTCACCCATTGAGTGCCACCTGAGTGCAATAATAGCATCTTTAAAAGGAAGGACATAAAACGTATATTTTGTTTAACTTACCAAAACTATCTCTGTGGCAGACGGTCATGGCTTTGCTCACAGCAGTGAGAAGGAAATTCCATCGTAGCTGGAAACTGGCAGCCAGTTTGACAAACTCTTCTTTGCTTCTGCTTGGCTATTATATTTTTGTGAGAAAAAAATGTTGGAGTTTGTGATAAAATCAAGAATAGCATGTTTTCAACTGTACATATATGTTATGCACAGGCACTGAAAAGGAGGAAAACGAGGAAGACAATATGGTAAGGGTGGGAACCGAGGCAGAAGTAGATGGGGGGGCTTTTGCTAAAAGCACTGACCCTTCTTTTGGTCTGAAGATGCCTACAAGGTGCCTGATGGACAACAAAAGCAGGATTCAAAGCTTGACATTCTTGCTTCCATTTTGCATCTGTCTCCTTTACTCTGAATCATCCATCCTCTCCTGTAGTCACCTTGCATTTCAGGAACAACAGGTATGTATGATAGATGTACATTTTATGACAAGAATCAACAACCTCTCAGCCCCAGGCAACAGCAACTTTTTTGCAGATGACAAGGCCCCAGGTGAGGCCCAACCACAATCTGACCAAGAATGATTAGTTATGCATGCTTCTTGATCTCCTGTGGTGGCTTAAATCAGATGTCTCCTAAAAACTCATGTGTTTTGAAAGCTTGGTCCCCATCTGATGGCAATTTTGGAAGTACAGCCTCAATGAAGGAAGTGTGTTGCTATGGGAAGGCTTGGGGTACTGCCATAGTCACCCACATGCTGCTGGGATGAATCTCCACACCAGGCACAGTTTAGGGGAGAAAAGGATTTATTGAAGCTACAGATCCAGGGGAAGTTCCATAATGGTGAAAGAGCCTGGCCCCCCTTCACAGGTGCAAGCAGAGAGAGAAACCCATCACCAACACACACACACAGAACAACAAACAGGCAGGGGGAAGGGAGAGATATTTCCTTCCCTTTTATGTAGCTTTAGGGTGGAGTCCTGCAACCCTTTCCCAGACTTGTTGACTCCCTGAGTCTCTGGAATTTCCTTCCTTCACTGCCCTCCCAGCAAAGGATATTTGTTTCTAGCTCCCCTGAGCTTCCTTACACCCTGTCCCCTACTACCTTCCTGCATCCTCAGAGACCCACCCAAGATTACTAAAAAATTCAAGTTGACAACCAAACCTAACCATCACAGGTATAGCCAGAGCACCTGTGCCAGGTCTCTCAGCTCACTCTCCTGCTGCTATCTTCTACCTGCTGTGGCAAGATGTGATGTCCAGCATTTATTTACTCTAGGACCACCCTTTTCCTGCCATCATGAAACTTCCCCTCAAGACTGAAGACTGGTTCAGCTGCAGTTGTTTGAGAGATTATCACCATGGAGAATGGGCCAGCTGTTCTGCATTGGGACAATAAAAAGCATGCTGACTCTTTTGACAAGAGGCGACCTGCAGGAAGAATGCTGAAGGAGTTTGCCTGCTCTTCAAAATTGGGTTTATTTTCCCTTGGATTAACAAGTTTGGTAGCCAACCTGGTACTATGGAAGTATAACAAATTCAGGCAAGAGAGGTCATTGGATTTGTAACATGGCTTTTTTGGAGATGGCCAGTGGGCAGTATGAGGCAAGTTTATATAGTCCCTGTGTGGAGGTGCTGGAAGGCCATGGCATAGGACTGTGGGTTGCAGTGGAGATCCCAGGATTTCTTTAAGGTTGAACACTTTATTGTATGAACATAATGCATACTGGTCATATTTCCTATTAGATTATACCTTTATGCTCCCTCTCCCCAACCCCCATTCCACTGGGGGGGTCTTCCTCATTGGCTTATTGGTATTCACTATGGGGTCATTAATGTACCTAGTAGTGTCTGTTGGGGGTTCCATTACTCAGAGTACCCCTTTCCCACTCTGTGGCTTTTACATTCTTTCAGGCCCCTCTTCTGCAATGTTCCCTGAACCTTGGGGGGCATGTCATAAGTTACTTTAGTGTCATAAATTACTTTAGCAGCCTCTGATTTTCTGCTTTGATGAGCTTTGAGTCTTCTCTCTGGGAGAGGTTCTCAGACTAGCAGTGAGAGCCGCCCTTATGTTTAATTTGCCATTTCTGCTGTAATGTCTCCTGGGCCCTGGCAGATATGATAGAACTGAATTGTTGTTTCATGCTGGGCAGTCAGCTTTCTTTTCTTGACATACTGATGTTTAATCCAGGATTTCAGAGATGCCAGGAATGAGGGATGGCCACTGGAGTGAGCTGATGGAACAGGGTGGACTTGTCCCCTGAACTGGTGGGGTGGAACTGGAACCCCAGAGATACCGTTGCAGATTCCAGCTGCCAGACAAAGAGTTGTAGAAGTTGGTATTTGCCCTGCTTGTTTAAGATCTTGGATTACTTCAGTCTTTCCTCGCAATGCCTTCTTTTCACAGTGGGAATGTTTCCTCTGAGTCCATTATCTGTATTTAATGTGGTTTGACTATATAGACTCATAGTTAAGATACTGTTTTAGATGAGATTTTGTACTTTTAAACATTATTGGAGGCGACAACAATGGGAACTTTTAAAGTTGTACTGAATGCATTTATCATCCTAAGATGGTCATAGAGTCCCTGGGGGCCAGGGGCAGAATGTCCTCAGATGACCTCCATAAACTCATGTGTCCCTAGCTGATGACAATTTTGGAAGTGGTGCTTTCCTGGAGGTCATGTGTTACTGTGGGCAGACTTGGGTGTGTTATAAGCATCTTCTCCCTTGTCCAGCCTCTGCTCTAGGACCATCCTTTCCTTGCCAACATAAAGCTTCCCTTCAAGGCTGAATGCCAACATAAACCTTTTCCTACCATCAGCTGCTTTTGGTTGGGTGTTCTTTCCCAGAAACATGAAGGTAGCTACCACACCTCCTTACTCCTTCCCTGTACCATCTCTTCCCTATACAACCTGGGAACTCATATCAGTACTCAAAAGACAGTGCTGAGAGGTTGGTTCCTTGTCTTTTTGGTATAGCCCTTCTGATTAATGTTCTTTTCCTGCTCTTCACCAATAATTTTTTCATTTGGGTTTGGGCTGAATGTCTGGACCTGATGTGCTCACTAGGTCTCTGGTAACATTTTTGCTTCATTCCTCCTGGCGTTGGTTCAAGGGCAGAATCCTTTTAAGCCAAGAGGTAGGGAATTGCCTACATCTCTCCACCCAATCCAATTTTTTTTTGAGGCTAATTGTAAGGTATGTCTACTTTATGGCAAGCTACTGATTTAGATTGAATTCTTATACTGGATCCCAACAGACCCAAATGTTTAAGTTCTCATGCTAAAGTTCTATGTCACCAAGCAGAAATGAAAGCATTGATCTGACCTGAGAAATCAGGAGAGAGGGACCTGTAGAGGAGAGAGAAGCAGTCAGGGAGATGAAAAGGGGAGGGTAAGTGAGAAGGAAGGAAGGGCAGGGAAGGTGGGAGAAGAGAAGGGCGGTGAAGGGAAAGGGATGCAGGAGAGGGAAGGGGAAGAGAAGCGAGGAGAGGGAAAAGGAAGGCAGGGACTAGAGAAATTACCAGACTGGCTTTTCTGGGCAGGGTAAGGAAGTCCCTTTGCTTTAATCTTCTTGATGAAGGTAAATCTTGGAAATGAGCCTTCTACTTGGAGTATCTATTTCTACTTTCTTCAGTCTTTTCTTTTCTAGGAGCACTAGCATCACAGAGCAGAATCTTGTCCAAGAACACTGTTGTCACAGAGTGGAATCTTACCTAGGAACACTGTCGTTGTCACAGAGTGGAATGCTTTAAATTGGCCTGGTTCTGAGGATTGCCCAGTTCATGAGTTGATCTTTGTGTAAATACGTTTGTTCAGCTCATTTTCCCTGAAGAGTTTCTTTTGTGAACACCATGGAGAAACACTGAGGGGTAGCCTCAGAGGTCCCCTGGGGAAGTGACATGGGTGGGTAGGGAGGGAGGGCTGGTGGCTGGCGGGTGTTGTGGCCTAGCTCTTCTGCATGTCTTTTCGGATTGTGACAAAGGAGCAAAGGAGCACAGAGCCCAAAGTAATGAAAAATGTGGGTACCAAAACTAGCTGCTAGACTGTGGAAGCCATCTCAGAACTAGCAAGTCCCCACCCCCGTGCCTAGGCGAGTGTCACTAGCCTAGGTACATGGAAGATGACTCCAAATGTAACCAAGAAATTTTGTATAGATCGAGAGCATCATTGGGTCACATTTGATGTGAACTTCCAAATGTGTATGTTCTGTGAATTCTCCAAGCTTTTTCTAAGTTGCAGCCACATGTCATGTGGACCACCCACTAGCTGCAACCACATCTTTGAAGAAGACATAGATGAAATGTCCTCTTATTTTTGATTTTCTTCCCATCTGCCTTCACTGAAAAGCCCAAAGGGCTTTGAGTGGTTGTGAAAGCATTTCTTACCATAATGGCACTTTGGGGGAAGAGATTGGCAGAGGTGGTGTGGGTATTAGATTGAAAGACAATGAGACTTTGAAAACCTAGAGGTACTTTCTTCCTTATTTTTTTGAGCTAGAATCTCATGTCGCCCAGGCTGGCCTTGAACTCACTCATGCAGCTAGGGTTGACCTTTAATTTCTGATCCTTTTGCCTCCACCTCAGAAATCAGAGCTTTGTGCATGCTGGGTAAGCACTCTACAAACCAGCTATATCTATACCTCCAGCCCACAGAAATACTTTCTCAAAGCAACCAGGAAGGAGCCTGGCAGCCATAAGCACCACTGAGCATTCCTCCCATCACCATCACATGGCACTTCCTGTGTGTGTGTGTGTGTGTGTGTGTATGAGTGCATATGCATATGCATATACATAGGGGTGTGCATGTACCACATACGTGTGTGGAGGTCAGAGAACAACCATGGGGTGTTAGTCCTTTCCTTCCATCTTGAGTCAAGGTCAGTCTCTCTCCCCTCCTCTCTCTTCTTTGCCACTGGGGAGGCCAGTCTAGCTGGCTTATGAACTTCAGGATTCTCTCAGCTTGGCTGCCCAATGCTATCGGCACACAGGGATGACAGACGTGTGCACCACTTTGCATCAGGTTTTCATGTTTGTGCAGGGATTGAACTCGGGCTGGTAGGCTTGCAGAGCAAGTGCCCTTCACCTCTGAGCTCTATCCTCAGTGTCATGTGACACTTCATGATCCTCCTTTTTAGAAATGCTCCTTGGGTGGGAACTGAATGAGATGAGAGCAGTGAGGAGACAAGAAAGTTGCACATTTCCCTCTGCTATCAGTCTGCCAGATGCGCACAATGGAAGCCATTAAGTCATCTCTGAGGAGCCCAGGGCTTAGCACTGAATGTTTTACTGACAATAGTATTTTTTTAATCAGCTAAGCTATTTTACAAAAACAAGCCCTTCAAAGGCATGCTTTATAAAAACACCATTTTCTTCTACCACACCTCATTGGAGAAAGCTGCAGATAGAATGGCAGAGACTTGGGCAGCATGGAACACCATATGGCTGGCAGTGTGGGAATGTCTGGCTACTTTGAGGTGGGCCTGACATTAAGGATTTCATTGGGCTCATCCTGGTTAAAGCTGGAGGGTGAGTGAATATACAAAAATATGGAACAGACCTGTGAAAGCCTATACAGTAATACAGTACAGCCTTCAGCTACCCAGTGGATAAATGTCTCAGTATCAATGCAACTCCAGACATGTCACTGCTGTTATAAACAAGTGCTGCTCAAGGCCAACATGGAGGAAAAAACACTATACAAATGTCAGATGTCCCACTCCTCCGAGGCTTTCTCTATCACCTTGTGCCACTTAGTTTCTATCCAAGGTCTAGTCCACAGCTCTGAGCCCCTCCTCCATCCACCTGGGCCACCAGAGTGACACTGGCTTTGCTCCTGGCTGGCTGCCTTGAGGTGATGGGAGTGAAACCCAGGACCCCACTGAAAGGACTCCTGGGCAGTACACTCCTGAGAGCAGGTCCAAGTCACCTTTGAGGGTTCTCTTGGTTTGTCTTCCCTGGGCCTGGAACTCAGGACTTTACCCATGCGAGGCAAATGCTCTACTGTTGACTTACAGCTTCAGTCCATCTTTGAGTTTTTGAAACCATTTTATTGGGACATGTCTACGAAGGACCCAGACAGACATTCTTCTCCGCAGACAGATACACAGCCTGCCTCCTCCTCCTTCACAGTCCTACCTCATACCACCACATACTCATTCTCTCTCTCACTCTCTCATTTTCTCTCTCTCACACACATACACACATATGCTCATATATACACTAATCTACACTCACATTCTACACAATCATACCCCATTCTAACGTACACACTTGTTCACCCACACACAAGCGTATGCATACTCATGGGCATCCCCTCACTCCCATATCCTTACACCCATTAGCTCCATCCACACAGTATGCACCACACTGTGCACACATGTGCCTGCATGTACACACACAGCACATAGTGTGACGTACCACCCCTTCATTCTGTGCCTTGCCAACAAAGTGAGAGTCCACTTTCCTGTCCTCACACCCAGGCCACCCTGGACACACTTATGACCACCCTAGCCTCGGAACCTCTTTCTCACGCCCCCAGGTACACACAAGGCTTCAAAGGAATTCCCCAAGGCTACACTCATGGGGAAAACAAAGGCTGGGTTTGCCTCCTCGGTATGCAGGCAGGTGATGGGGACATGAGGGTATAATTTAGGTAGAATAATTATCACCCATTTCTTTCTTGTAAAAGCAATCTTGGTTTTGTACCTGGAAGACAAATTCTTGCAGGTTTGATGACACACAATTCAGGAAAACATTGAGATCTGTTGATGTTCCCAGCAGAGAAATTAAACAGCCTAAACCTACAGAGAAATGAAGAGAAGATTGAGTGCACCCTTGCAGAATTCCTCTTTAGCCATCCATGTCCCAGGTACCCCAGGGGACAAATCTAAACGATAGCTCAAACAATAGTTCCCTGGGCCTCACACTCATCTGGAACGCAAATGTCTGAATTTGTCACATGTGTCTGAGTAGCAGTTCCTTCTTTGGAGTAGCAGTCATATCTCTGCCACTTGTGGAAATGGAAAGAAATGTTTTGAAACAATAGCTCCACCTAGTAATTACACAGACTCAGGCCTTAGATGAGCTCACCATACGGTGCAGACATGACCTCACCTACCCTTGACATTTTCACAAATGGACTGGTTTATTAATGCCACTTAAATGATGAGGACATCAAAGGCAGCCAGCTCCTTGCCTGGGGTTATGCACTCAAGTCAGGTGGAGCCTGAGCCTGAGTGTGTGATGTCAGGTCTGGGCGATCCACCTGTACAGGTAGTACTGCTGGTGGAAGAACAGCCTCCTGGGCCTCTTTCTTCGTGAGTCCAGCTGTGTACCAGGCAAGTTCAAAAAAGCAGCAGGTTTGCTGCAGCCCTACAGAGGCATGATCATAGTTTACCTGGACTTCAGAAGCATGGGTCTGCCAGACACCAGCAGTGGCTACATGTCTTGGGCTTTGCATCCTTTAAAGATGCTTTAAGGAATAAGATGAGATGCCAATGGGCACACAGGAGTCCTAGGAAGGCCAGTGGGAAGTTTATAGGCACCTAGAAGCCACATGTCCTCCTGGGGCTCCCTGGGTTAGGGATGGGGATGAGAGCAAGGGGATGAGTGGCAAACTGGGATTTCCAGGGGAGCCAGTTCCTGGGGAGGAGGACCTTTCAGGCTCCTACTATTGAGGCCTGCCACCTGCCCAGAGCTCTGAAGCCTGCTGGGTTAGGGGAGAGCCCTAGGGAAGGATCTGGATTAGAGGCAACCAGAGGATTAGAGACAGGGGATACAGTCAAGTGATAAATGAAAGAGGTTGACAGGAACTACTAACAAATGTGCAAGTATTTCAGTAGCTTAATAACTGGGGCAACCTTACTGAGATCAACCCTACTTCAAAGTTAAAGAAAACGAAGAGGACCATTTTACAGGCAGTTTTTCATATGTTGCTGAGTCCATATATCCATCTGGCTGTGAAATGCTGAAGTGCTGCTACGTGGCAGTGCCATGCTGGGTGACTCCCTGAAGGAGCTCCCAGGGACTGGGCCATGAGTCGAGACATAGCAGAGGCAACAGAAAAGGGGTTATGCCTCGAGAGGGAGAAGCTACTGCGGGCATCCTGCCAGGGTGATGGTCAGAAAGACACACACAGGGGAACCTGAAATCCATTACCAGCTTCTCATAATCAACATCTGATGGTGTAGAGATTGGTCCATCACCTACAATCTTGGAAGAGGGTCATAATCACTTGCAACTCCCCTCCTGAAATGGCACCCAGAACCTTCCTGTGTCTGGAAAGTTCCTTCTTTCATTATATTCGCCTCCACCCTCCAGGAATGCAGTTCTTTAGATTTTTTTCTTAAAAAATAATTATAATTACTGAAGAGCAAATGGTAAGAAGGCTCTCTTGCTTCATATCACTTGTTTGTGCCGTAGTGCAATGTGGTAAAAAGCTCCATGGCTAAACTGCACGCTAATAAACTGATAGTTGGTGCTGCTAACAGTGGGAGGAAGAGGAACTCCATCCAATTCAGTTGGCACAGAAGAGATACTTGAATCTCTGTGAGTAAGATAGATACAGGCATGAATCTTCCCTAAGGCAGATTCCCTGGAAAGTGGCAATACTGGACCCTCATGGTGTGTGCATTTGCTTAGCAAATATGCCCTCTCTGACTGATACTTAGGAAGGTCCTTTAAGCATGGGGCATAGGGCATTCCCTGGGGTGACTGTCGCCCCCTACAGGAGAGCATTGTGATAACATTGGGCCACCCCAGGCATTCTGCTCTAAAAAGAAATTCCTAGTGATGGTCCTATCCCCCCCCCCAATGTACATCCAACACTCTAGTAGAAAATGTTGCAACAGAATATTACATTTTATCTCGGTGTGGCTCTCCAGCTCCTCTGAGTGGCTCGAGTCACCTGCCAGGGTTTTCTTAGAAATAGCCACGGCGCCCTCACTGATGACGGCATGCAGGTCTGACTTCAAGAGGTTCACCCTCCTGTGATTTTTCAGCACCATTCTCATAGTCTAAAGATAGAGAGGAAGCATATCAATGAAGTCATGTCATTTTGTTTTGCTAATCCCCTTGACATCATGGAGACTTGTGTTGTTGAGGGGTATCATCCATTAACACCGAATCTCGAGTGACACGTGAAAGGCTCAGGCATGCTAAATCCCCTGGTCCCAGGATGATGCCTTCAGGGATTCCCACTCTCACTCCCCAACAAACCCAAGTGTCTAGAAAGGGAAATGGACAGGCATTGATCAGGATGGATACAATGGTATCCCTCACGCTGAGCAGATGGCTGTGGTCTTCAATAGTTGTCCATATTCTCCCTCCTTGCCTTCCTGCTACTGGGGAGCAAACCCAGCACCTTGTGCATGAAGCAGCATCAACCACTGAGCTCCTCCTGCTCCAGCCCTGTCCATCCTTTCCACTGTCTATTCTTGAGCAATGAACTTAACCTTCAAGAGCTGGTCTTCTACATTGTCAAGTGGGGCACTACCTTATCCTTTAAATTTTAGGACTTCATAGTCCTAAACGCAGTTGGTCATTGTTGGTATTGCTAAATGAGGGCACGGAGAACAAAGGGTTAACGATGTTTGAGCAGGTGAAACCCCAGTAACCCGGTAGGCATTTCCCAGCTCCGTCAACCCTGACTCCCAACCCCCAAAGCAAGCCACATGAACCAGGTTCGCACCCCAGCTGTCCCTGGAAGGTGGCAGTTCCTCTGCCCCCACCATCTGATACGTGCCCAAGCTCACGTCTACACGCAAAGCAGGTGTTCACAGGTCGCTGAATACTGCCAATCCCTGTTGCCCATTTCTCCCCCTCCCTCCTCCTCTATGTCTACTTAACCAAAGAGGCTCCTACCATAAATGGGATTATTTTCCACGCCTTTCCCCTGGGTCTCTCTCTGCCCGTTCTCTCTGAAGAGATGAGCTGAACACACAGGAAGCCATGCTTCCAAGAGCTGTAACACTTCCCTGGGTTTTCAGGCCCATGGGCATGCTTCCACGGCTGCCTGCCCCCTACGTGGCTATCCGTGCCGCAGCTACTAGGAGCATACCTGCTCCCACCCTCCAGGAGCATGGAGGGATGCACAGCTCGGCTAAGCCCAGCCCTGCCTGCAAGGCCCGCAAAAGCTCCAGGCAGACTTCAGGACCAGCTCCATTCTTCTTTTATTAAAAACAACAGGTCATCCCTGAATCAGAACCACCCCTGTTTTGCAGAGAACATTGGGGTGTTGAGTAAATGTTCTCAAAGGGTGACAAGAGTGGTGATAATGTTCAGAGCAAGGGCAGCTGTAGAACCCAGCGCCTCATTCCTGTTGGGGTGAGTTGAAGGTCCTTCTGCATGGTCACTGCCAGGTGGACCCAACTATGAATGTGCCCATGATGATGTGTCCTCAGGGAAGACCTGAGGACTTAATGGGCCACAACCATGACTGAGGCAGAGATGGAGGAGGCAGCCATGTGCTGAAATGATGGGGGTGGTTCATGGATACGATGATGTGGGGCAGAGTTACAGTGCCCAAGCCCCATCCTTATCATTGCCCACAGGAATTCAGGACGGATTCCAGGGTGGCCCACTTCCTGGCTGCAGTATCCTTTGACATTCACAAGGGTTTGGTTCTGATTATATAATATATAATAGATCCAATTATATCATGTTGTAGTATAGTTGGTAACCCCATGGGGCCTTCCTTTGGCATCTTTCAAAATGCTAACCTACTTATCTCCTAGCAGAGAAAATTAAGGTGATTTTGAACTTCTCAGTGTGGAGGATGAGGGGGGATCCCCACTATGCATTATGGGATCCATAGGTCTCCCCGGCAAGGCCCCGAGTTGGTGCACTACTATGGGTGGGAAGAAATGGCTTCTCTGAAGGTAGCAGCCAACCACTCTTAGAGGGAGACTTGAGGCCTTTCACGTCACCCTTCAGGAAATGCTTGTTTCCTCTGTCTGCTTGACTGCAGCCTACCTTTGCCATGTTGGAAAGGTATGTCTTTCTTCCAAGTCTTTTGATAAATCCATTGACTTCTGTGGAGAACACACGGCGTCATTAGTGATACGGTATCCTCCAGATTCTCTGTGAGAGAACAGGGCAAGTTCTCGTGGGAACTCAGAGGGGAGACCAGCTGCCTGAGCCTCCCCCTCTCTTTCCCTGGGTGCTGGCCCTCTCCCCAGAGGCTTGGAGATCTGCCGTGGGCAATGTTTGTGTCCCTCTATTCATATGGTCAAGCCTTACCCCACAGTGGTGATTTTGGAAGTGGTGCCTTTGGGAGGTAATTAGGCCTTGAGAGTGACCCTTCCTAAGATGATTGGTGCTTTGATAAAAGAGGCCCTCTTGTAAACACAAAGTGAAAATACTTGTCTATGAAACAGAGAGCAACTCCACACCAGATCAAATCTACCAGTATCTTTATGTTGGCCTTGCAGATTCCAGAATTGAAAGAACTAAATCTTGCAGGGAGAGCTGACTAGAACAGGTTTCTCAAAGGAGTCTAGAATTTTCTCTCAGGATTCCTGAATACCCCAACTTTCTCATCTCTTTAGAAAGTGATCAAAGGGAAAGATGAAGAGGCAGGTGCTCTCTTGAAATTTTCTCAGTAACTCATTTGACAACTATTTAAGTGGACACTTGCAGGCAGCCATTGCTCAATAAGTGGGGATTCACTTTTTTCTCTTCAAGGGAGGCTGGGTTCACTGATATCCAAAGGACATCCCAACAGTGATGTAAGGGCTCCCCTTGAAATGTAATGGCATGAGGAGAGAGAGAGAGAGAGAGAGAGAGAGAGAGAGAGAGAGAGAGAGAGAGAGAGAGAGAGAGAGGTCTGAGACTAGAGAGCCCTGCTAGGAAGAAAGCATCAATTTGAGCAAACTTATGGAGGAGGTGATATTTACTCTGGGCTTTGACTTTGACAGGCTGGTAGGTATCTGACAGGAGAAATGTGGGGGCAGGGAGAGGCAGAACAGGTGAAGGAAATAGCAGGAGCAAGGGCCATTTGGGGGCCAGCCAGTCTTGTAAGACTAGAGAGCACTAGCGGGTCCGAGGGTCCCTGAGGAGAAAGAGACGGAGGGGCCAACACTGCACTGCAAATGAAAGAGGGTGGTCTGTCTGAGCAGTGAGGTCGCAGCTAGGTTTTCATTGTCCAGATTGCATACATCTCTTGGCATGGAAATCAAGAAAAACATGAAACTCATGTATTGTATACACTTTGTGCACATGGCCTGAAGATAATTTCATACTTTTTTTTTTAATTACCCGCATTTTCCAGGAGTTTTTTAATTTGGTCTTTGAGAAGGGTCTTACTTGGTAGGCCAGGCTGGCCTCCTGCCCCAGTCTCCCAAGTGCTGGATTCCAGATGTGCATCACCACACCAGGCTTGTGCCTGTGTTCTGACTCTGGTTCTTTCCATGTGTGGTATCATCTTGGCACTCAAAATGTGCTAACTTCTGGAACATCTCGGAGTTTTTGGTTAGGGATGGACAGTTTGTATTTACAGATTACAGCCTGCCGCTGGGCAGAGGGAAGAAGCGTTCTAGAAAGTGTGAGGGTGAGAAAGCAAAATGTCAAGGAAGCCCTGGTGGTCCTGGAAGTGAGAACAGGAAGAGGACACTGGAAAGATTTCTGAGGAGAAAGCAACATTGTTTGCTTAGAGCAGCCAGAGGCAGGACGGATGCTGGGGCCCGTGAGGGACCCACAGTGGCTGGAGGCATAGCCTCGTTATTCCTCTCCAACAGCACCTGCTTCCCCATCACCAGCCCCACAAACCCACCTACAGTTCATGTGGTTGCTCACTGGGAGCTGAGTAAGAAGGGTGTGAATGGATTGGCCCAGGAACCCATCCCAGCAGCAGTGAGAAAGCTGGAGCCCAGCAGGTCAGGCTCTCAAATGTTTTTCTGGGTGATGGGGTTACTGTGCATGACTGTGCTGGGCAGCCCCCCCCTCCCAACCCCCTGCCAATTTTCCATTCTTCTTCTTACTGAATGCAGGCTCTTCTTGGGAACCTACCTTTCTGTTTGGAAATCTGTAAGATGGCTGGAAATCCTTCCAGAGCATTGAGAAGCCACAACTTAAACTTCTTACTAAACAACCGGACAGATTTCAGGTACTGGATAGAAACGTCCTCCAGGAAGTCACGAAGGAGAACATCTTCAATTCCCTACAACGACAGTGTCAAGACACAGTGACTCAGTCTGTCTGTACAGGGACCTCAAACCACAAGTGACCAAAGCTCCCATATGACACAAGTACAGGCAGACCACATGGTGGGTGTGAGAGGAGGTAGGGGATCCGCTGCTCACGGTACAAGGCCTCCTGTCGGCCTGCTATGGCAGAATTTGAAGTTTTTCAAATATTGCTATCTGATTCTTTTTTCTCTCATTTAGAGGATGGAACCCAGGTCTTTCTCACCGGACTAGGCAAGCTCTCTGCCCCAAGCCATATCCCTTCCCCTCTTTCCATCCCTACTTCCTTTCTTTTTCTTTCTTTCCTTCCTTTTCTTTTTTGACAAAAACAAAACAAAACACCGTTCTGGCAAATATTAGGTTTTTCAAACTGAGCATACTCACTAACTGAACCCAGAGCCTCCAGGGTTCCACTTTTATGTTGAAAACTCAGAAGCAATAGTTTGATTCTTAGAAAATAATAAAATGGGTGAGCTTTGTGGCTAGGAAGAGGAAGACATTTTCACCACAGAAACCATGCAGATCTGGCCCTGAGATTCCAGAGCAGAGAGCACCACAGCAAAGCAAGCCAAGCCCTGGCCATGGCATTTTCCAGAGCAAGTGTGCCTAGTTTACTCACTGTATGGTGAAGGCCTATAATGGCAGCACTCTAGAGGTTGGGGTGTGGGGACTGTGGGTTCAAATCCAGCTGAGCTACCCAGTGAGATCCAGTCTCAAAGAAACAAAACATAAAAATAAATCGCCAGTCTTTGTTTAAAATACCCAGAGGAAAAATCTCTGGCAGAATTCAGGGTCGTAAGAACTAGAATCACAGGACTCTATATGCTTTAGTTGTTGTTAAAATATAATGAAGGGCAAAAGACAAATCTGGGTTTTAGCAGCTATCAAAAGGCTGATGTCATCTCAGAGGACTTGAAGCCCATGGACACTGGGGACCGGGTGGGGGGCTGCAGTTCTAACCCCAATAGTCTCCACAGAGGGTCAGCAGCACACAGGTGTCTTTCTACCTTATACAGCTGCATGTCGTAGCATTTCAAGAGTTGGCGCACATCAGGCAGTGACATAAGCACGATCACGTCTTGCTGCAGAGACTTCCAGAAGGATGTAAGCAAGTCCTCCACCTAATGGAAGAGAATGTTTTGTGCCTCGTGAGCCTAATCTCCCATATAAACGTAATTTCCCCCGAAGGACCACGGGATGAATTTTATTCCAGTGAATATGTACTTTTGCTATGTATCAGCTTTCTCAAGCTGTATTTGGAACCCGGCCTCTGATGGGCCCGACCTGCTTTCTGGCGGCCACTTTCTTTCTGACCACAAGAGGGCTCTGGGCGATTGTAACAGGATGGAGAAAGGCCACAGGGGCCCAGAGGAGGGTTCAGAGTAAACCTCTCAAGGACTGATCACGATGTTCATTTTCCAGCCCAGAGAAAACCATTCCGCCTTTTCTTCAACGCCATGTTAACTACAAGACGGGATGTATTAACCCATTCACTCCCTGGTTGGTGACTGAGGAGCCTTTACCACCCACCTTCGAGTGTCCATATCCTGTGTCCATCTGCCCCACTTTCTCCCTGATGTCCACCAGCGCCTCTGATTGCCCTTGACTAAGACAGAAACCCTCCTGTCAATTACAGCCGGTCTCCAGAGTCAGAGTTCTTTGTGGGACACGTGAAGTTCTTCTAGTCCAACCTACTTCCCCACTTCCCCCTGGTCACCATTTGAACCCCTTACTCACCCCATGTTCTAACCATTGGCCTCGGTGTTTCCACTGGCCTTGGCAGCAGCTTGGCATAGGGGCCTCCCCAGCTTCCCCTGCTGTTCCCTAGGCGCCCAGAATATTCCTGAACTAGTGCCATTAAGTTCCCATTATGAAGTAGGAAGACTGCAGTGTTTATGAGTGGGGCTTGGGACGTTACTAGAATAAGGTCTGGTGATTGGATGATGGTGGCTCTATAAAAAGAGAAGGCGTTTTACATACGTGTGTGTGTGTGTGTGTGTGTGTGTGTGTGTGTGCGTGCATGCGTGAGTGCATGCTTTCTTCTGTATTACCTTGCACTGGCAGCAAGAAAGGCTCCATTCAATGAGGCCCTTTCACATTGCTCCCTCAAAACCACAATTAAAAATAAACCCCATTTCTTTATAAAGGAGTCTTCCCCAGAACTTTTGTTATAATAGCTGAACCTAGAATGCTCCCTCCAGTCTCATATGTTAGTTAACTGCTTGCCTTAGCCCATAATGCTAAGAGGGAGTGGGGCTTAGCAGGGATGTGCCCTTTAAGAGGACTATGAGATCCTGGTCTCTTCCTCGTCTTACCTTCCACCCATAGGGAACACTGCTTTGCCACTCACTCCCTGTCTTGTCACCCTGCTTCTGCACACACTAAGTAACAGGGTCAACCAAGGATATGGACTAGAATTAACTTTCCCTCACTTTAAGTTTCTTATCTCAGCAACAGAAACTGACTAATACAGTTATTCCAGAACTTATAATATTTATTAGCTAAGGTCATTCCTTTTATTATCAAATGTGAGTTTCTCAAGCTTTATGGAAAATGCCTTCCTAATCCCAGAAATAGAGCTGGTCACAGGGTATAATTTAAGCAAATATTTGATCAGTGATTGAAGGCCTATGCTTAGCACTTGGCATTGCAGCACTGCCCTAACAGAGACCATCTTGGAGAAGTGTGGTCTCTCCCTCACCGTGGTGCTTTCCATTGATAGGCACTGAGAGTGCTCACGCTACCAGACTTTGTGATCAGAGTTGAAGTGTTCAGGAAGCTCACAGCATTGGGAAGACTTGACTTGAATGCACATTTGCTTCCCTGGATTTTCACCCCACACTTCAGAAGGTAAAATTCAGGATAGACATTCTCTCATGGTTTCCACAATTGATTCCATTCCCTGGGGATTGCACCCAGGGCTTCACACATATTATCAGCAGACGCTGTACCACTGAGCTAGGCTCCAATCTGCACGGTCAATTCTCAAATAAAATCTACAATACTCATGTCAGAGCACCTGCTTCAAGCCCTGTTTCATTTCCAGTTGGCACATGCCAATAAAATGGCCCTCGGGCATTACTGAAAATTCCAGGATGACTCTTATTACCCATACTTTATTCAAAATCATCTAGAATTAGGATCACTTAAAAAGCAGAATTTGTACTTAAAGCATAGAATTGACTATATTAGTAGCTTGGATAATTTCCAACGTACTGAGTATCTTGGTCACCTTCCAGAACTCACTAGTGACCAAGTACTAGGTTGTAAGCACTTTAGTACAACAGAATACCAGTGCCTGAAGGGGTCTAATCGAGTAAAATGGTTAATGCTGTCATAAATGCTGCACTTTGCAGATGAAAACCTACCCTCTCGAGCTCCTGGTTCCTCACGTTCTTTAGGATGTCTTGACAATAGTTGCAGTACTCATCAGCAAGAAGGACTACCTGGAGGACATGGAAAGTAATTCCACTTTCATGGGTGAACAGCCCTGACCGATGCTGTAGAGGCTCTGGGGGCCGGGGCTGTGGTGTTCCTGTCTCCATGGAATAATCCATCCCATGTGGACTTAGAGCTCAGGTAGCTCTGATTTTGTCATGCTCCCTCATAGATTTCCAGGGTTTGTTCCACCACTATAAAGGCCATCCGCTTTTGACACCTTTCTTCCTAAACCCTTCCCTCATATTATTTCCTAGTTCCAGTTTCTAGAAGAATCCATTTCTATGCTCCTTCTTTGTGATGGAGAGAACCCCAACTCTGGAAGGTAACAGAGCCATCCCAAGTGAGGGCTTGTCTAGGCTATGAGGGGAAGACCTCAATTTCTGGACCACTACCAAGACCAGGAGGAATGTTGGTCCTCATAGGTCTGAGAGGAGGCAAATAT